>VXAA01007298.1:342708-413353 GCA_013399115.1 Anseranas semipalmata
GGGGGGGGGGAGCGGGCAAGGAAGATATTGTATCAGTAATATCCCTTTGGGAAGTATTGACAGAAAGTCTGCAGTTAATAATTTGGAGTAACAAATAAATGTGGGCAACTTGTGATATATGTGTGGAAAAAGAGGTGTCAAATTATTCATTATGAATTATTCTGCCAGTTCCAATAATAACCCAGCTGTTGAGGAGGGAAAGAAAGCTAGATCTGTCTGTGCAGACAGACCCTTGTGCAGAAATTCTATCCCTTTCAAATGAAAAAATATAAACTTCCTCTGGGAACAGAAAATTAGATAAAACAAGAAGAATGGGATCCCTGCTCCAAATCCATTTTTTTTTTTTAGCTTAATGTACACTAATGGATAATAAAAGATGGTTGATTAACGAATGACCGGTATACCAACCAGCTGAAAAAACACATTTTGGCAGTCAGCACTTGCAAAATCCATAGGTTAAAGAACAAATTCAACCTCTTCCACAGCTCTCAATATGGTCAGGTACCCCTATCCAGGTAGAAGTGTTTTTATGAAGAAATGCAGACTCTGTGTGTGTGTATGTATAATATAAATATATATGTATATTAATGTATGTATGTGGATATATATACACACATTGCCAATGACATCTTTAGGCAGATTTTGGGAGACTGTTTACAGGTAATACCTGAAGAAACTTTGCTGAATGGCAAACCAATGTCTGGCAACAGGAGTGCAGGTGTGGGACTTGAGGGAGGTTGGTCCCATTCCTGGCATACCCCAAGCTGCCATCTGACTGCAGGCAGGTTCTTGCTCTCCCCTAGAGGTTTTTCTTTTCCCTTCCTCAAAGGTGGTGGTGAAACATTGCCCATTAGTAGTTACAAGCTGCTTTCTTACCTTATTGATAATGATGAGTGTAGCTGGTGCTTTTTCAGAAAGGATGGTGTAATTAATACCTATGTATCAACCTCAATGTCATTTGTGAGGAATGCTCCTCCTGCGCCACCAAAGTAAAATGAAAATGAGCAAAGTCTCTTAACCCTTCTGGATTTGGGAACTTTGTCCTAAACTCTCTCAAGGCACCAAAGGAGATTTCACTCAGCTTTGCTACCTTTGAAGATACAGTTAACACAGCTTGAGCCAAAGTAGTTAATCTGAAGCCATGTGAGTTGAGAGAAAATAATTAGAAGATTTCTGTAGGGTTTTGTCATGCTTGAATATATTGCCTTTAAATATACGGGGTAAAAAAAAATCTCTGTCATGCGATGCTTGGTCAGGTTTAACATTCTCATGTCACAGAGTCTGAAAACACTAATACTCCTTTACTGATGAACCCTTTTCTAAAATATTAATAAACTCACCTGGCAGCCTGTATGTCATCCCCACTCTCCATCTTGCACACTGTGTTCACATCTGATTACAATGTGAGCTGTCCAGGGCAGGACCTGTGCATTCAGTGCTGGCTTGCTTACTGGTGCTATTATAAATAATTAAGATAATTATCCAATATGTTTATGACAACTGACTGCTTTGGGTTGGCTTCTCTGAGGACTCCTGTCATCAATGAAAATTCTGCAAATGGAGGGGTTTGCAGACTCTGGCGCCAAAGATGGATTGCCTAGAAGCTTTCAGAGAAATAAACAATGCACTTTCCATTTGCCTCTTCATACTGTATAGACCTAATCAGAAACTGTAATTTTATAGTGCGAGTAAATGGGTGAGAGACATCAACAGCAGGAGTGAGAGAGTCATTGTCTTTTGCGATGCCAAATCCCAGAATATTAAGAGTTTGCCAAAGGCGTTTCAGAGATAGGTTTCCTATCTTCATCAATAATTTAAAACATTCCCAAGTCTCCTCTGAGTAGCTCAGAATAAGAGCTGAAGGCATGAATGTCAGAAGGCAGAGCGACTCCCAATTAGTCAGGTAGAGTGCTTTCTTGTTGACTCAGCCAGGGCAAGGGTGGCTGTAAAACCCAGGCTTATGTCCTTATAGACTCCTTAATAGTTTTTTTTTTTTTTTCTTTAAATCTGTGGTAATTTGTAAGAGATGAGTGGGCAGTCCAGTACCTAATCCACCGGGGTACTCATTAGTGGCACTGAAGAAACACGTGGGCGATGGTGTAAGTTGGCAGATACAGTTGCTAACAGAAAAAGGGTCGGAGAGTCAGGACCATATTGCGTGTGAGTGAGACCCAGAAAGACGCAGCAGCTTTTAAAAGCTACTGGAAACTGTGGCATGGCTTTGGGGTGTTATCAGCCAAGGAGAGTTTGTAGTGATGCCTTCTAAATTGGTGCTGCTTTTTTGAAAGCATTGCCATTAGGATTGCCATATATACGAGGAGTTACGAGGAAGTGATGGTATTTTGTTCCTCGCACGCACGGCTCTTATTGGAACGTTTTGTTGTCATGTAGAAAATGGCTTGTGTGCCCCTAGAACTGGGTCACATGAACAAGTTACCCTGAGTCAGCCAATTTGCAGCGACTCTCTGGCCGCGTCTATCTGGATGTGTCATAGAACTCTTGAGCGTGCTATCTATTTTTGAGCATGCTAAACATGTTTATTTACCGCACAGCTTATTGTGCACTAAACTCATCCACATGGCAGGCAATTTTCTAGTGCTTAGGCCACTATTTGACCCAGCTGCCATGGAGAAGGCTATATTAAGTCCAGCTGATGAGGGCTGTCTCCACAGTGGAACAGGAAATTAGCCTCTATAGCTATATGACTCTGTCAGCTTTTCTACACATTTTGCACCACTGATTTCCTATAATGTGCAGCTTTTGCTACCATTATTTTTTTTTTGTGTGGGTAAGATTATTTTTATATTGCATTCCCTGATGTGGTATTCAGATCTTAAGCCTGACACTAATTATGTATTATTATTATTTTTTTACTTTCTCCTGACACTCCTTACTGCACCTGTTTATGCCTTAGTACTTTTAACTGCACGTGATTCCTTCCAAAACATGCTGGTTCCTTCCACTTGGGGTGGAATAGTGGTTTGCTGCACTCTTCTACATTTTAATCACAGCTTTGCAGTGCTTGCCTGGCCCAGCGGCAGCGCTCAACTGTGAAGCTTTCTTCCTTTGAAAAACCTCCTATTTCTCAAAGCTGTCCCTTGCATTGTTGAGATCAGATTTAAATAGCTGGTTACTAAGAAAAAGCTGCAAGTCCTGTGAAGACAGATGATGGTGTAGAGTTTAGAGGAGCTCTGCAAACTGCAAGTTGAGAGGACGGATCAGGTGGGATTGCAGTGAAGTAGGATTTTCTTTTCCCCATGTAGGCTTGTGTTCCAGCACTGGCTTGTACCATCATGGCTATACAGCATCAGGAGTCATTCCAAGAGGAACAGGTCTTTAGATCTGCAACGCAGATTTCCAAGGAGCATGACGTTATCATCAGCGATGCAAGCTGTGATACAGTGTCTGCACATGGCTTGTGTTGCCTGTGGAGGCAAAGCCCCCCCCATGCATGCTCCTAGCTCATGGCAAATAAAAAGTGATTCATGAATCTCAGATTAAAACTCCAGATCCTTGATGTTCCAGCTCTTGTCACTGTTTTGTTAATATGACAGAATTCAGTCGGCTGCAAAATATGGTTTGACATTCAATCGCTGTATCCTAAGTCCTTAAACTCCCATGAAACTGTGTGATCCCTGGCAGGACCGAATTCCCATCTAAATTGCACCAGTTTGAGTCTGAAGCAACTCCACCACACTGTGAGGGTTTGTCCCTGCTCTTCCCTGTTGTAGAGTGACAGCTTGCCTGTGCGATGTGCCTTGGGTTTTACTGATCGGGTGGCTAGAGAGCTGGTAATGTGCCACTGGGCCAGTGGCTTAATGCAGGAATTACTGGAAGCAACAATCTTGGAGTGCTTTTTATGAGGATAACAAGGCTTTTGCAGACATAAAAAGCAGGAGAAATGCTTATTAGTTATGGGGAAGGTGAAAGGCTTAGAAAACTGATTAGTGTAGCAGTGTGGTCAGATTGAAATGAAAGCTCAGTGGCATAATCGTTAATTGGGTGCTTACTTACCTACTAATTTGAGCTTGGATGTCAGCAGTACTGCACTTCATCTCAAACCAGAGGTCAGGCTTTAATGCTACATCATAAATTACGTAAAGGCACAACACTAACAATTAGATAATTATGGAGACCCATGCTGTTGCAATTTAACTGGGCAAGTTCAGGGCAATCATGACAGGAATAGTGCTTAACCCTGAATCTGCTGCCTTTCTTTCAACCTGACAGCCAAATATATGTGGCCAAGGAGGTACCCAGCTGTCTGGCAGCCCACAGGTTAAAAGCATCTTCTCCTATTAGTCAGATTCATCAGATGGCCTGGGCGAACTCTAAGGCAATATTGCAAAAACATTAATTATGGTTCAGAAAGAAAAGCCTGTATTTCAATCTATGGGAGATTCTGGGCAGGGCACAACAGTCAAAACAGTTTTTGTGTGCAAGGCACCATTGTGTTTTTTATCTGTTTCTAGCCAAACCTATGTATATGTTTGGTTTATTTACTTTGCTAAAGTAAACCACCAAGCCAAAATAGGGTTATCCACAGGGATCTCTTTGCATACATCTGTGCTGCACAGGACAGACCCACAAAGCCTCACGTTTCAAGTACTGGAGTTGTTCAGTTGCCTGCAGCCTTGTTCTTGCATGTGCCCAGCCAGCCGTGCTGCTTTCTGGGGCCAGAAGCAGCCCTGAAGACCAGGGACGAGGCCACTACAGAGAGTGGCTCGTTGCAGCTGTGTCCCTGCTACCACCAGGCGAGGAGGCACATTGCCCAGCTGCAGCCTGTGCCGATTCCAACCCATCAGTCCCGAGAGCATTCGGCGTGGCTCCCGTTGACGCCCATGCTGGCTTTAATGGGGAAAGAGTTCAGTCAGTGCTGGACATCTGAAAATTCAATCCACAGAAGAAATATTGAAGATCAGGGTGGAAAATATCAGTTGGGTTGATTGGAAAGTGATTGACAGTGGGATGAAATTAATAACGTGCGGATCTTGGGTTGTTTCAGACATAACCAATGTTCCCGCATCTAGAGGTGCGTAATGAGCAGTGATTTCCGTGGGGGTCTTAGAAGCCTACAGGCTTTATTGGATTTAGGCCTAGGACTTTTTTTAGTGCTGTCCTTTTGCTTCTGGTCCTTTCAGCAACCAGGTAAATTGCTCACACCATAATAATTTATTACTGCTGTAAACATCGAGGTTTGGTTTGTGCACTGGGTGAGGCTGAGTGAACTGTGCACAAAAGAAACCATAAGAACAGTCTGCTGGTGTTTTGGCACCATTTTCCTTATTCAGGACATTTTGTGTAATTCAAGAAGAAAAATGGTCTTTAGAGGAAATATCTCCTATTAAAAGTAGTGGTGTCTTACAGTCTACTGTGCAACGTTGCCCTGTGCTGAAATTTTCATTCCTGGGTTGAGGGACTGTGTGTGTGCAATAAGTTTAGCAATCTCTTGATTTAGCTTTTGTAGCTAAAATTCCTTCAGGTGCTAAGTTTGTTATAAAAGTGCAGGGAAATCCTTAGCTGTGGCACACTGCTTTGAAAAATAGTATTATAACCTTTATATACATGCTGCTATATAGTATGGTCAAGTAATGACACATCTGGTTACCTATTATTATGGGTTGAGTTATGGTATACTTTTTGTTTTAATTAGTCTGCGATAAACAAAAACTCAGGGGCTGTTCTGCTCTGGTAGTTCTCATTTTTCCTGCAGCCTTTCCTGCCCTTATGGGTTTATTAGTGTAGAAAAAGTGGCATGTTGTACTTGCAACGTTTAGACTGCTGTGATAGACCAAATGGGAGGCTGTGGTCTTGGTCTGAACCAAATGCCAGTTACACGGTGCTGGGGTGCTCTGGATAGGTCTACATGCATCTTATTTGGTAGCTGGAGGCTATCCCCATGCCCAAATTCACTAACTGACTAACAGCCCTACAGGACAAGCTGCAAACAGCACTTGAGCCAGGTTGTCCCCTTTTGAGGTGCTCCACCAAGCTCAGGGAGAGGAGGTGGACCTTTTTGCTCAGGATGCTTGAGAATTGGATTTTTTTTTCCCCTGTTGCTGCTTTATAAAGGGAGGGAAAAAAAAGAAAAGGAAAAAACTGAACTCTAACATGGTCTGGATTGCACCTGGCTCTGCGGGTCTGAAGAGCCTTTTGCAGAAGTTACTGGGCTCAGTCCAGCAGTGACCAGGGGGAGTTTTCTGGCCTTTATAATGAGGCAGCTGAGAGTAGGAGAACCACTGCACCTTTGAAGCATTTAAGTCACCCCATTCTTTGGCTGCCATCCTCCATGTGCTGTCTGGGGCATAGCCTGGGGAAAAGGGAGTTGGGAATGGCCTTACAGCTACACAGGGTTTTGCTGGGTCTGGATCAGGGTCTTGAAAAGCCTTTAATGGGTTGGAAATGATCCTCAGTGCAGGGGACATGCTGCAGTAGCCTAGCAGGCATGTTGACAGTTTTTCCCTCCTAATAAATTTTATCTCCTGCAGCATTTGTGGGTATTTATTGCCATACATCATGGTATGAATCCTTTTCCAAAGGGGCTGGTGCCTTTGGTCCATGACAATCTGATAAGCGTTTTAGACCATGACATAAAAAGACCAACGATTCCTCCTGGCAGGCCTTACTAGCAAAAAGCATTTTATAAATAAATCATACTCTTACAGGGTTTGCAAAAGAAAACTCCGTCCTTAAGACGGTGCAGACCCAAATGCCTTCAACTGCAGGCCAAAAGGAACTGTTGTTTCTGCACGTGCAGGTCCTGTACAGATCCCCGCGTAGGCAGTTGTTCACAGCCAACTGGAGGACGTGGCATGTAGATTCGTGCTTGCCTGGACAGCCTCGGGCCACAGAAAAACCATTGCCAACCCTGGAAATTTCACTGCAGTATTTAGTCTTTCTCTTAAAGCTGTAGCTGCTGGAAGGAAGAGAAGAAAAGCATTGCAGTTTTTGTTTTAAAAAGCACGGGTTTCTAGAGCTGAAAAAGAAAGCTGAGAGACATAAAGCGCATGTGCCCTAAAGGTTCAGGAAGCAGAATGTGAATGAAAGGCACCTGCAGTGATTTCTTTTAGAAGAATATCTTCATGTTCGACCTATTCATGTGGCTTCCTGACACTGGCATCAGGACCTTTGCATCCCTGGGACTGGCACAAGCATTCACAGAGCAAAGAACAGAGGCTGGCGCGGTGTTTTGCTCATCTGGGCATGATCCCGGGCAAAAGTGACAGTGAAATGCTGTGCCTGAAGCATATCAAATATTTGCACTATGGGTTAAAGACATAGGGTTGACAGAGCACTTCCAACTCATGGAGCTGGTGTGCCATGGCACTAGTACCCATTTATGGGGTTGGTTCTGTAGCAGTCATTAGAAATCCTGTCCATGTTTTAATTATATCCCTTTCCACTCCGTATCCACCCAAAAAGAAAATATCCATAGAAAAATTGACTTTTGTTGGTCTTTGTCTTCAAAAGCTTGGGCCTATCCCACTGTAGTGTCTTGCATACTGATTACCATGGAGTTTACCACTAGAGGACTGGGATTGGGTTGAAATGAGGAACACCTGAACTGTATAGCTAGCAAAGTAAATCGTGTAAGCTCTGTGCATTGGGAACAAAGCTACAGGTCCAATTTACTCATTATCTGCAAAGACCTGAAAGCTGTGGGTTGTTCCTTGCTCACCCCTTGTGTCTCTGGGTTACACTTAGGCGTCAATAGTGCAGGGAATCATCAGCTCTCTGGGAGTTCAGCAGCCCCTGTGCGTAAAGGAAGAAGAGAAATATTGACAGTTTTGCTGTGAACATTTTTGCTTGCATCAGTGTTTTGTTGTTCACATGTATGGCAAGGTTCTGATATAAATAAAGACCATTTGGGATCCTTCCTCTGGAGAGAGGTTGTATCTCCAGAGGCCTCTGGAGCCTGATCTCTCAGAAGAAGGTCAGGGCGTGAACAGTGGTACTGCCAGCTGGTTGGACTCCTGTCACTGACCAGGATTTACGTGAGGTGCGAATGTCCTGGCGAGACCTGCAAATGACCTAGGTCAACCCAGGGACATGAGAACTATTTCCCCTCTCCTCTTGCAGAGGCAAGATCATTCCAGCTATCCAGTGTTGGCTTTTGCACTCACCTCCCATGCCAGGTAATTTTGCCAGGGAGTCATGCCCTTCACTGAATATTGGAGAGAGGCACCAAAACCTAAATCTTGTCCCCCCTGTCATGCAAAGACCCGATTTCCATCCAGACTGGCTTTGCCCTGCTGTGCTCTGCTTTTCTGGTTATGCCAAGTCTTGCTTGGTGCCTTTCCTCCACTGTCAGTGGCAGTGCAGCATTTCATGCCCTGTGCTTTGGCTCCTCTCTGCCCCATGTGAGATCCCATCTGTGCACGGTCCTGGAGCTGGGGACCCCAGAGGTGTCCTGCATGCAAAAGAGCCCTGATAGAAAGTACAGTAGCCCTTGCTATAGCCGTGTGTTATGCATCCTCCTTTGTTACAGGATCAGTTCCTGGGACTCTGCAAAGCCTCATGCAATGTCTCAGAAGCATGTTTAAAGTCAGTGAGCCAGTCTAACTTATTTATACAACGTCTAGGTACTTTAGAATGATTATATGCTTGATATAAAGCTCTGTTTGGTCTGGACATTTTCTCTCTCTTCTTCGGACATTTATTTACAATCAAATCTGAAACGTTAACTGCTTTTATCTTTGAAAAACTGAAAATAATTTTTGCAGAACCAGAATCTCTGACAGCTGTATAACGCAGAGATGTACCACTGTACACCAGTACATGACTAAATATGCATTGATTTTTCTGTGTCAGTTTCCAGTAAGCAAATCCCATCATACTACAACTTGGCCAACAAAAAATACTTACAGGTACAATGCTCATGTGCTGAAACTGTAGCCGGGAGACATGGTACTGTGTGATCTTATCCGTAGTTGTAATCAAGATCAGCAGTGTTGTTGCTAACACTAATACTGCTCTATCTGCAAGAGGGGGTGGCTATCTAAAAACTGACTTTGGTGGCAGCCAGTGGTGTCCAACTGCAGTAACTGCATGATCTCCTGAAAGAACAAATGGTGTGTGTTGGTGGTGCAGCCACCTTTAATCAAAAGCTCCTGACTAGTCTGTCCAGGCTGGGACTGGAAGTTGAGCAGCAGCGTCAGAATCTGGGGTTTGGTTTTACTTCTTGGTGAAAAAAAACCCTAGGAA
Source organism: Anseranas semipalmata (assembly GCA_013399115.1). Lineage (NCBI taxonomy): Eukaryota > Metazoa > Chordata > Aves > Anseriformes > Anseranatidae > Anseranas > Anseranas semipalmata. The sequence continues at coordinate 351,913 of VXAA01007298.1, forward strand.
TTCCTGTTGCATTAACATTTATTTTTGATCCAAATGGCAAAACAATTCAGCAAATGGAATCTTTACAGCTGAGAGATTGAGTAACAAGGGAAAGAAAATGTCAATGCAAGTTAAAGCAAATTTAATAAAGCAAATAAAAGCAATATACTGACACTGAAATATAATCTTAACGCTCTGACTACAACTAACTGAAGCCAGGAAATTCTCAGCTAAGTGTTCCCTCAGCCCTCTTAAATCAACCCATTTTGCTTAGGCATTGTTGCACATAAGCGCCTTTATGAGATGGCCCCAAAACACTGGATGATAATATGAACACTAAGAAGATATTTTTCATCAGCTGTGTGTTTGGATATATCTGTGATGGATGTATTGGCCCTGATTCTGTAAGCCATTTAAAAATCAGCTAAACTTTAAGGATATGCTTACACAGTTTGCAGAATCAAGGTCACGGTGCTCCAGGAAAAATGCAATCCATAAGGTGGTACTAAAGACACAAATAGCATTACCAAGGTCCCTTTGTAGATACTCTAATGCTGCTTTTCACAGATACTAAAGAATTGATCTTCACAAAATCTATAAGTTAAGGAACCCTCATTTTACAGATGAGAGACTGAAGTATTGAGAGATTAAGCAGTTTACCAGCAGTCTCAGAAGGTGCTTGTGGCAGTGCAAAGGCTTGAACTTAGTCTCAGTGCTTCCATTGAGCATTTTATCCATGAGAAGTCCCCTTAATGGACTCAAAATAAAATAAAAAATTAAAAGGTTGAGAACTTGGGGAATCCAAGCTACCCTGTAGGTGTATTGTAATTTGATAGGTTTTAAATAGAGGTGAGAGGGGCCCACTATGCCCTGCCATGGGTTAGGAATTGGTTTTGGGAACTGAGGGCCTCCAGAGCTAGAATTTCCTGGAATCATGCTTGAAGCAGAGGTGTAGGGCTGGGTCAGGATGGAGCTGCTGTACAAACCTGCTTTGGAGCTCGGAGAGGGCTTTGAGATGGGTGATGAGCACTCCATGTAGCATGGTTTCCTCAATAGCAATTTTTTTCACTTAAAAAAAAATATATATATTGTCAAAGAAAATGCTGGCCTTGAAAAAGGACAGAGAGTGCAACTTGTTTTTCTCCTTCTTTCACTAGAAATCTGGCCCTTAAAATACACATGGAGATCTGATTCTTCATTCTCTTGCAAAAAAAAATTACTTTCTCACATGGGTAATACTGTGAAAGCCTTCAGAATCTGCTTGAATTGTTAGGTCTACAGGTCTTTTGGGTGAGATTATACAAGCAATGTTTGTGCCAAGTGCTTGCACTTTTGTGCCTCCACCTCTGAGCAGTTAGACCAACCAAATTTGAGCCTCCTGATACTATTTGCCGTTGAATAAGGAAACACTGATATCGGCCAAATATATGCCTCTGTTGTTCCTCCTGCTTATGGTCAAAAAATGCACCTAGTATTTTTTCTCCCAGACTTGCAGCAGAAACAAATTCCTTGCCTGCATTTGCTGCTGTTCTGGATTCTGCATCCAAGAAGCTCTGACCTGCTTCTTCCTCTTGAGTCCTCATTGCCAGTCCTGACTGTTTCTTTATTGAAGAGCCTTCACAGCCCATATCCATCCTGCTTATCACTCGTACTCAGTATTGACAAATCTATGCCCACTTCTGACAGGCCAGAACTAATTGATTCTCTACCAGCGAAGTTTTCCAGCAAACACTTCTGCAGTACGTGGCCTTACGAGTTCCCTGTGGACCTGGGGAAAGGTAGGGAATATCTTCACAAGCACCTATTTTTGTAATACTTAAACCGTGCTTCCTCTCCTGCTTTCCCACTAAAAGTCTGCTGAAGTCAGGAGCAGTGACACCATCCTGATCAAGCACTTTTCATTGCTTTTACTTTTTTTTTTTTTTTTTTTTTCCATTGTTTCATGTGCTGCCATGTGCAGGATGCCTCCACCTCGTGTTTCTAGTCCTTGTGATCAGGCTGAGAAATCTTTGGGTTTGGGGCTGTCATTTTGTGCAGTTCCCACAATACTGGGATCTTAATCTGTGCATAGGACTCCCACAGTCTGTGGTGGTACAAGCATTAAACAGTCTCCTCTGCTTGCATTTATGTGCAGGAAAATCCAGTGAACCTATCGGGATATAGCTCAGCCCTGCTTTTAGTTCTTTGGTGGTGGCCTACGCTGTCTGTCTGTCATTGACTGCTTTGGAAAGGCTCTGAGTGCTCCGTCTGCTGATTGTTAGCATACCCAGTGATTTAATGAGGATAGGTGGCCATGCTGAAAGGGTTAGATGCAAAGATAAATATCAGCACCTTTCCAGGTTACAAGACAATCTTGGTTTGTCCCTGTAGTCTGAGGGTAGGAAGCCCTTTTCTTTCCTAAAATCCCATTTATTCACTGTAGAAATTCAGGACTTGACTTTTCTTAGCTTTTACCTTTCTGTGACTATAGGGCTGGGCCAAATCACGGCATAGCCTGAGCTGTCAGTCATTTTAGTAATTATTATTAACCCCCTGCTGATGCTTTTCCACATGAAAGCAAGAGTCTCTTTGGCACTTTTCTTACTTTTCTTTAAAAGATGGAAGGTGGAATAACAAAGTTCTTAATTAGCTGAGCTGGTGTTGGAAAGCTCAGTGTCAGATTTCCAGGTCAGTGTTTGATGAAGGAATGATAGGGGGAAGTGATGCATCGACATTGATTAAAGAGCAGTGATGAAGCAAGATAAAATTGACATTTAATTCTTCCCAGCTAAAGTAGTGTGACAGACAATACTTAAAGGTGAACAGTCTTATTTCTTGAATCAACAATGCAAAGTGTAAAAACATCCGTCAGAGAAGTCTTTTCTTAATTACTAACATCTAATTAGCCCCAAATCACTGTAGCACACTGATTAAAATAAAAGGTGCATGCCACTCTTTCTATTTTGGGTATATCTGAGAAGGGCAGAGGATATGAAATTAACTGGCACTTACAATTGTTTCATCCGCAGACCTTGCAGAGAGCCCTCAGCTTTTCTCTCTATTCTCTGCTGCTTATTCAAACAGAATAGTAATCCCATATGAGTTTTTTTTTTTTTTTTTTTTTTTTTTTTTTTTTTTTTTTTTTTCTCGGATGCTGACCAGGGACAGCTCGCTGGAAACACTGAGAACCCCCTAGAGGGGTGTGGGAACACTGCAAAAAGCTAAGCTGCTGCCATTCATGCTGCTAATAACGGGGAGTAATTAGCATTTTGTAGGACTAGATTTGTTATTGTTTTGTTTTTAAATGTAATGCATCTTTAAGCTTACTTAAACTAGTAATTTAATGTTCCCTCACTTTAGTAAGAGACCTTCCCAGCCTCCTTCCTTCAAGTTGACAAAAGGCTTTTGATGATCATTTCCCATCCCTTAGCTTTTTTTTCCTTGAAAGAAACAAAGGAAGTAACAAATAGAAATCCCCCAATAACTTATTTTCTGCAAGGGTTCTGGAGTGCAGCTGATTACTCTGTGAATATGTTTGTATTGCAGAAAAGAGCATTCAGGTGATAACGCTTGATGTAGCAGTTAATGCTCATTTTCGAGCTCTGATTGAGTTGAAATATTGCTTGTTGCACCAAGGTGACTAAGACAGGAGATAAGATTCCAGAGAAGTAGCATCCTTTTATCAGTAGATGGTAGTATAACAACATGGAAGGAGTGTAACTGCTCTAAGGTTGTCCCAAGATCCAAGCTGTTATACTTGAATCCTAAGTGAAAAACAAGACAAAGAGAGGCAAAGAATAAGTTTAGACTCCTGTTACGTTTTATTTTTCACGTAGCAGTAGTTTATGGCAGAGGGAATTAATGTATGGTTTTGTTCATGATTTATGCATAGTTTATCTACAGCAGCGTGAATAATTGATTATTTTTTTCTCTGGCAGTGCAAAAAAAATTAAAATAAATACATTTTTTTTGAAGTGAAATAAAAAAAATGAAACAGCAAAAGGGAAGGAGCAGACTCTTTTGTGTCAAAATAAATGTTTTATTTCTCCCCAAAACAACTGTTTTGTTCCATAAATGCTTTGCTTTTAAGGATGGTTTGAATCGTTTAACATAAAATTAAAGGAAATTGCCAAACAAAACAGTTGTAGTTCAGTTCTGGCTTGTACATATCAAAATAACAGGTTTTAAACACTATTTCCTTTCCTGTCTCAAAGGCAAAGAGTTTGGTGAAACTGGGACAAGCTTCCCAAAAGATGGGTGCTGCCAAAACTAAAATCATTGTGAGAATGTTTTGGCCAAGGCAGTGGCCATTCCAGCTCTTGGTTTGGCCATGCTGTGTGTTCCTGGTGGAACAGACCCATTCTGCGGGTTGCACGTGAATTTCCAGCTATGAAAATGCACGTAAAACAGAATAAAGCTGCAGAGAGGCCTAATCCAGTCCCGTAAGCCCACATTTGCAAAGCCTTTTATTTTATTTTTAATTAAAAGCAGACTTTTCCTGTATGTGAGCTCAAGGATCCCAGGGGCCGGATTCACAAAGCAAATGCACTCAGGCTAAAGAGATCTGTATTGATTTATATCAGTAGAGGATCTGGCCCAGCAGGAACAAAAGCCACTTTTCAATGTAGTATTGAATTTGTATGCGTTGAATTCTATGCTTTGGAATTAAAACCTAGGATTTGATAACCAAAGAAAAAAGAAAAGGAAGCATTTGCAGAGATGCTGGCATCCAGTGTTTTCAGTATCTATGTGTCCTTATTAGTGAAAGCAGTGTTGTAGGAGTGATGTTGATGAAGATAAAGGGCTTTTTGGTTACAACTGGATTCTAGTCCAAACCCTACTTTATGTATTTGGTAAGGGTTGACAAATGACAGCTTTTCTTTTTGAATTTCTGAGAGTGGGAGGGAGAGAATTGATGGAAAAACTCAGATTTCAAGCATTTTCTGACTGGGTCTGTAGCTCACTGAGGAGCCGTGCTATTTTTCTTCACTGGCATATTTTCTTTATTTCTCTCTCTCTCTCTTTTAAATTCTTCACTGCTAAAAATATATTAGAAACATTATCTATATTTTTAAGTCCTCTCTAATAAATGTACCCATGAATTAAAATCAATGCTAGAATGTGAATGTATGAATGAGTAATAGAAGAGAACTGCTGAGGGTGTATCCACAAGAAGGAAGGGTTCATCGTCAGAAGTGTGAGGTGTGAGTTCCCATGTTGTTTTATTGCACACTTGCGTGCTTTTGCAATTTGCAGTGAGGTTAGGATATTTGTGGCTGAGGTGTCATCCGGGTTCAGAGGTCACAGAAAAGAAGAGCCACAAAATGCAATTTTTAAGGTGTATGTCATGGGGCCTGTAATTTCAGAGCAGGTGGAGCCTACCCCGTAGTATCTGGGATTGGGGATGCTGTGGCCAAAGGGAGACTCGGGGAGGTCTTGATGCATCTCCAGTGACAGGATAGCTCTTTGTGGCCAACCTGGACTTCCAGCCGCAGGGGTGTCCCTTTGGAGCCAGAGCTGCTTTCAGCGGGATGTTTCTTTGTGTTGTACTGGTGAACATATCCCTGCAACATGGCTAGTTCTGCTTTGGTAAGTAGGCATGTAGCAAGAAATGGCTCTTCATCCTCAGTTCGTTTAGGGGTTGAGGTTAGTGTGTGTATGTGTGTGTGTATATGTATGTGTGTGTGTATATATATATATGTATATGTTTGTGTGTGTCCCTGAAAGAAGCTCTGTGAGGAAACCTTTGTACGAGCTCTCATTGCATTTATTTTGCCAAATCGCCCCTTATACTCTCCTCTCACTTACTCTGCCTTCCCGAAGGCCGTGCCGAGGGTTTGCTGCTGGACACGTGATGTGATTGCAGGAGCTGTGGAGGGATGGGGGGGAGGCAGGGGAGGTCCTTCACCAGCAGCATCTTTCTCCATGCCCAAGAGGACCTGTTTTGTGTTCTGTGCAGCGTTGCTGGCCGTTTGTGCAAATCCTGCTCACCCGTTTGTCAGTGCAGTGACTAAGTGCCAGCGGGCCTGCCTGCGTACCTGTTATCAATACAGAAGCATCACTCAGGAAGGGGTCTGGTAAACTCTGTGACTGAGTGAGCTTAGCACTTTAGGCTGCACATGACAAAATCTATTAAAGTGCAGATATATTCGGAGCATGTGGAAAGGGAGAAGGACACATGAAGGCATTTCAGAATACCAGAGTGCATAAAAAAGTCATTGCTTGGTACATGCAGTACTTTTATAGGGATGTTGAGGCTGCATAACTAATATAGTAATGGTGCAACTCATGCTGCAAAAGCATTCTGTCTGTGCCACAAGAAAAGCTATTATAGGAAACTTTCTCTTTATGCATTTCCATCTAAAGGCAAAGCACATAGGTAAGGGGTTTGGCTGCCATATCTGAACAAGCAGTCTGGTATCAGTCGGGTTAATCATTTTCTGAATGAATTGTCTTTATATTTTAAATTAAAATAAATCTGTTAAAAGCTATCCTGATGAAAAACAAAAGCGTAATAAACTGGCCGTAGACAAACTGGGCCAGCTTATTCTGGGTGGGTGTAAGAGACACCAAGAGACAGGTGAGGTTTCTGTCTGTGTGGGAACTTTCCTGGATGGGTAGAGATGAACCCTGTGCAGAAAGAAAAAGTGCAATTGAAGAAAAATCCTCTCTGTGACTTTAGGTGGCTTTAACTAAGGTGGGACTGGTGCTACCGTGCCTGAGTGCCTGTTGTTTATATCTAGTGCTAGAAGGCCCAACTACAGAAAAACAGAGCGTCTTCTGCTAATGGGTTAAACCCAGCATGGCAGGAGCCTTGCCATTCATTTCCAGACAGAAATACACGTGTGTGCACATCTGGGACTGACACTAACACAGTCTGGTGAACTTGTCTGCAGCTGGGGCTATGAGACTGCAGTGTGGTAGAAAGCATGATGGCCTACTTGCAGGAACTCAGCTGAAGGAGATGCAATAAATCTTGCTTCCTGTTCAGGTAGGGGAATCTTCAGATGATGGGATGGCTAAAACAATTTGATTCTCCTGTTTTTATTGGAATATGGACCAAGCTGAGTGTCCAGTCCTGTGACCGATGAGCAGTTCCCTGAGGAACTGCGTGGAAGGTGTGTGTGCCTCTGGATGTGCCAGACAGGAGAGGGCCTGAGCCTTGTGGCCGAGGCTGGAGAAGGCACTTTACAATGGTGCAGGAGGGCTTGCTGATCTCCAGGGAAGCTGGGCTTTGTGTGTGAGGAACCAGGGCATCAGCAGGGCAGTAACACTGCTGTAAATATATAAAAAGCCAGTTGCCGGCTGGGGATGGATGGCCAGGAAAAGCATTCTGATGCATCACATCATAATGCATCTGTAGGCACAATAACACAGAGCAGGTTGAGAACAGTGGGATCTCCTCAGCAGATGGACTCTGCGCCTGGATATTTAACTCTTAAATCCAGCTTGCTCATTAATTCAACAGAAGTTACTGTATGAGTGCTTTGGAGACAGGTGATCAGAAGTGCAGGCTTTTACAGCAGACAGGTGAGGAGGAAAAAAAAAACAATAAAAAAGGACACTGTAGAGGAGGGAGAGGTGAGAAATATGGACCCTCCATAGCATGTGTGAAAGAAGAGGAGATTGCCCCGTTAACAGCAGTCTCACCTCAGGTCAAATATTACTTAACAAGCCTGAGGAAAATGACAGAAGAAAACATCCTAGGAAGAAATAAGTCTGGGGTGACTGATAGTCTTTGTAGAACTGGATAATTTTTGTCCTTGTTAGAGTAAAGAGGAGATGTCTGTGTTGAGGCCCAGGAAAGAGGCTATTCCCAGGCCTAATGAGGTGGGACCCTGCTCTGACAGCTTGTTGGCTGAGGGAGGAAGGGAGGGCTCCTGATTTTTTATTTTATTTTTGTTTTGTGCCCAGCTGTGGACCAGAGCTCTTCCAGCAATACAGCTCTTCTTGCAAAGAGGGAGGGAGAACGCTGAAACTCAGTAGGAGTTTCCATTTCCTCCACTTCTGAGCTAGTGCCACTGAGGGTTTTACACAGCTCCTCTGTTGTGCTCACTGACTACAGTAATAAATAGAGATCGCTCAGGTGTATCCAAAGCCAAACTTTTGTATCTTTGATACTAGGATCATTATTCACTTATACAGAGCTTAGACAAAAATGAGGAGCAGTTCAAATCCAGGGCAAAATTCCTGTCATGCAGGTGGATGCTGAAAAACAGGACTGACTTGTGTGTATGCTCTGTTCAATAACAGAAAGGCTGGGATGAAAGCATTTCACACACTTCTCTGCCTCACTGAAGGCTTGATTGAGAACACAGAACTCTATGTGTAGACAGAAGTTATTTAACATCACTTTTAGACACAGTTGAGTAATTTTCTTTGTAATTTTTCCAGCTGTTTATGTGCAAGTCACCTCTGGGGAGCACTTCCTCTCAAAATCAGGAGTTAAATTATATTGCTGAACCAGTGAAATTTAACTAAATATTTACTTTTGCATCATAAAGGCCACAGTTTTTTTTTCTAATAATCAATAGAACAGAAAAACATGGCATGCTTACGCAGTCTGTGATACTCGGTCTAATTATCTACTGTTCTTTGATGTTTTAGGTGGTATTCTAGAAAGACTCTGCTTAGAAACCTAAACAACTATTATTTGAGTTCTGTTCATCAATAACCTGTAGCTTGATTCCATTAATATCAAGATCAAGTATCAGAAGACTTACCTAAATTCTCCTCCCTGTAGTCATCTTTTCCCTCTTAACTGAGTCTGATCCTTATCACCAAAGACAGTATCCTTTCTTTTGGGGTGGAATTCCTCTTCTGTTGGTCTTCTACAGCTTGAACAAGTCATGAGGACTCCTATTCTGGTCTTCTGAGAGAAAAAGGCGCTTCTAAGGTGTGATTAATCTCATCCAAAAATAGAGGTTTAAAGGAATGAGATGAATAGCATTCCAGGAGTGCTTATTTTGGTCTTGCCGACTACCTTAGATGTAACATTCACAATGCCTAAATATAGACGTGATGAATTTGATCCTTGGTGCCATTCTGTTAGATCTGATGTAAAGACTGTTACAGTCGATGGAAATACTCTCATGTAGGTGTAGTTATATACTGCATTGATCTTACTCACGATCTCTTACTGTGCATTTTAATTTGAGCCAATACTGTCTCCTCTTTCAAGAGGTGGAGAGAAAACACAGTCAATTACACCATGAAAGCCATGAAGCTCTTTCAGTGATCCAAACTGACTGAGAAGTTACATTTGAAACCACTCACCCATTCCATTAAAAAAATACTAGGGAGCGTGCATCCCTGTAAAATAATGATGGGCAGAATAAACTGTCTGAAAGTATCTCGCCTACTCCATACCATTTAATCAAGAAGCAGTGAGTGGAACTGGCCTAACATTTACAAAGGGAGAACTGACACAATGCATATTTGAACACCATGAGAAATAGCATCACCGGGGACAGAGAGTGAGTTTAGTTAATAATGAATGGCACATCCTATAAAATACCATTACACAGTGTTCAAGGCCCAAGAATGATGACATAATTATTAGGAGACTGGGAGATTAAGATATAATTTAAAAAAACATGACAGGGGAGGGTGTAATTGGGGAGACAAAATACACAGGAAGTTTGTAATTTACATGTCAAAATACCTTTTTCATGTTTTGATTGGATTGGACGCCGCCTTTCCACTTCATTTATCTTGGCTTCAATTAGAGGTAGGAGAAATGACATCTCATGTTCATATTCTTGACACACACTGCTCATAGACACTTTCTAATTCTAACAGACAGTGAGGGGAAAAGGGAAACTCGATTCTGCCTCCGTCATGGACTTCTTAGTTAACCCCTAATTTGTTTCTAAATGAGGCTGTCACTGTGGTTCAAATGAATATGCGCTTAGGAATCAGGGTGTGCATTTGGGTATTAGCTTGTAGGCAGGGCTTTGAGTATTGCAAGGCTGGTTGTACCCAAAAGCTGCTTAGCTGAGGGGGGAAGAAAAAAAAAAGTTAAGAGCATTTTACTCTCCAACAGAAGAATTTTCTTATATAAATGGTGAAGACTTTTTTTTTTTTATCAGAACAGCCATATTCACAGCTCGCATGTAATCAAACAGAGCCATCTCCAAAGTAAAGGATGTGAGTTGTGATTTTCCCCTTTGGCAGAAATTTTGCTCTTTTTATTTTCTGCCTGACTCTTTTATCTGGTGTCACCATGTGTTTCCCATCAAGCTCTGAAGTCTGCTTCCATTTTTTACAGGAACTGTGCTCTGTTTTACACCCATCCCCACCCAAACACATACACTAGAAATGTCAAAGGTGTGTTTGAGATAAAGCCATTTGTTTCATCAGGACTGAAATATCTGCTCACCTGGAGGCGTGTGCTGAAGTCTTTCCCCTCTTGGCAACTATAACTACCATTTTAATTCTTCTCATGCTGCATCTCAAAATCTGAGTTTTAGATTTTTCTCCAAGGCTGTTGGTTTTGGTTTCCTTTCTTTGCAGAGAGAGGAGTGCACAATTTGAGGTGCCTGAAAGAGGACTGAAACCTGAAAACTGGGGGCCCTTTAAAGCATCCCAAACTGGCCAGCTGCAAACAGAGGTACTCAAAACCATCAGTCACTGCTGAAAACATGGGAGGCAAGTTTCAGGCTTATCAGTAACTCTATTCATTAGATTTCCTTATGAAGCAAAATTGCTCCTGGAAATGTTAATCAGGAAATATCAGAGAAATAACAGTCCTTGAGAGATCTCCTCTGAGAGTGACTTTGACTCACCAGACGGAGAGAGAAATCAGAGCAGCTGTATGAGGTCTCTGCATATTCTGTATGTGTCTGTATGTGTTTCTATCAGAAACCCCAGAAGTGACATGAAACTGAAGTGGGCAGTGCTGCTGTTACTAATGCTATTGCATTTCTGATTTTTAAGCCACCTGCAGCCATGCTGGGTTCATTTACCATAAGGCTCCCTGTAATAGTGGCAGGAGCACACTACTCGTATTAAGTACAGTCAAATCTGAATGTCTTAGCTGAAAATGACTTCAATTGCAAGGTGGAAAAAAAGAAAGGCTAAGAGATAAATAACTGATTTAAGAAATATAGTTTGGGTCAGACCGATCACTTGTCCAGGCTGGATGTCTCAGACTGCCCCCAAAAGATGTTATCTAAGAGGAGTATGTGACTCTAGCCACCTTCTGCAGCCCTTTCCCTTCATGCTACTCCAGCCTCCATAATCATTGGATTAAAGATGTTAGAGGGTATGTTCCTGCCTACCCTTCTGATAGACTTGTTGACCATGAATTTATCTAATCCCTTTAAAACCTGCTCATACTGTCTGCCTCCACAGCTGCCTGTGGCAGCAAATTCCAGAAGTTCACTAATGGTATTGCTTCACACAGTGTTGCAAGCTGCGTTTCAGCAAAGCAGCCATAGCATGCATTGTAAAGTTTACTAGCCACACCTAGACAGGCTGCATTCAATGTCTTTGGGCTAAAATATTATGAAGCTTTAAAATATATAGTAGTTTGGGTCAGAAGAATATCACGCTCCTCTGAAATCTCCAGGATAATACGGTCTGACTCTCCAAGTGAGTATTAGTGTGTAATGCAGATAGTCTGTAGGAAGGCAATAGGACTGTGTGTAAAGTTATTAAGGTACTTATTTACTAGTTGAGGTGCTGCCTAACTTCTGGAAGAATTGTGCCCCCAACACTGACTGCGGTGTTGCAGCTGCTTACCAAAGAAAGAAACTAAATAAGAAATTATAATAATAACTTTCCCTGTCAGGCAGAACTTTGACATGCAAAAAGGGAGATGACTCAGGTGTTCTGCAGTCTACCAGGCACTTTAGTAGGTTATGGATTTTAGATGAACAGCATTCAGATCATTCAGTACTGGATGAATGCATGCATGGGTAAAAACCAGGAGAAGGAATACAGGTACAGAAATAACTCATGGGTTAGCCAAGGCACCAAATCCATTCTTAGCTCTTGTTAGCTAAGTTGGGTGAACTCTGAAAAACTTTGCTCAACCCCTCTGTTTGTATCTGAATAAAAGCAAGATTCTGGATTTATGAAATTGAATGTACTAATTTTTATCTGTGGCATGAGTTTTCCTCTGTATTGACTCTGCAGTGTGCCCATCTGAAGGTATCTGGACACTTAAAAAGACTTTCAGTATCTATGCTGTTACACAAGTGTTACATACTAGAAACCCGTGTGCTAATGCGCAATACCTGGAATCACCAAAGTTAAAAATTACTAGTTCATGAGTTATTCACAGGGATTCATTCCATTTCTGCTTAAGATTGACATATACAGCAAACTCTTTCAATGCGAGTATTTCCTCTGGCTGATTTTTTTTTTTTTCTCTTGTATGCTGTTTGATGATACTTGAGAGACTAGTACAAACTTACGTGGACTGTTATAATAAGAATTACACCAAAGAGAAGTATACACTGGCAATAGACTATCCTAAGGGACCTATAGTTTACTATGAAGAAGCTTGCGGTAGCAAAATTTATGTTTGCCACTGTGTTGCATGACCCACTTTGAGCAGGGATAGAAAGCAATGCTTTTGATCATCTGGAAAAAGCCCTGGACTGGCTAAAAGAAAGAATGTGCAATAGCAATCTGTATGTCTTTATTTCAGTATTCATCAGGAACAAGGACAAAATGGAAAACACAGGCCAAGGGCCTTAACTGGAGGCTGTAGCACTCCAAAGACTCAGCCTAGTGCTCACATTGCATACATCATTAAGCCACTGGCAACAACACACTGAAGCCCTGCCCAAATTTCAATTCTTACACTTCAAATAGTCTTAGCTCTCACCAGACAAATTAATATTTAATGCACAAGTGCACACTGTAATATTCCCAACTGTGCAATCTAATATTAACAGCTATTTCATAAACCAACAAGGCCCATTCAATTGGTGACCATTTAAACTATAACACGCCATTAAACTGTAAAAGCAGCCATGAAAACATGATTAAGATACATGTTTGTCAGTCCACCGCTAAAAGAGGGGATGTTGCAAAGTCAGTACAAAAAGTCAGCTTCTAGTTCCAAAAAGGCTGTTCAGAACAATAGTTGTGAAGCAAATACCTTCTTGGTGTTGCAGTTTGGGTCTTAGAGCAAAATAGAACCTATCCATAAGAATATATACTTTTTAGTAACTTCAGATGAAGCCATGAGAATATATGGTACCCTCCAGCTTTCTTTAGCTCGTGCTTCTCTGTGTGTGTCTACAGCATCCCCCAGTTTCTGTGCTGATTCTAGAAGGGCTATGTGATTCATGGATATTTAATGAGGGTGGCAGTGAAGAGGAGTGGGAAGGCAACTTCACCACTGTCTTTATGAAGCCAATGGTACTATGTTTTGGTCTGATTCTTCCAGTGCACACATTCTGAAAAAAAATACTGGTAAATCGGAGAGAATGCAGAAAGGAATCACCTAGAGTAGTACAAGAGACACCTTGATCTTTTTATATTTTCACAAAGACCAAGGGATAACTTGTGTTTAGTGCCTCCACAGCAAGAAGACACTAGTTCATGATGGATTCTTTCATCTGCCAGTGAAGGTATAATAAGAACCAGAGTTTGGATGCTGAAGTGAAATACCTTAGGCATATGTTTATCTCAACAAGGGTAAATAAGGCAAATTAAGGGTAAGGGTGGGTTTTTTTTTTTCTTGTCTCCATATCAGGACTAGAAGCTTTTCTGAAAAACATACTTATTCCTTGGTGTTTGCTTGTTAGATATGGAAGAGAGGGGCCCTGTGCATTATACAGACCTGAATAGGCCTTCTCCTTCCTGTTCTTTCACAGTCCAGGCTTTCAAGTGAATTAGACCCGAGACCATAGACAAATGTGGAACGTGATGTTTGAAACACATTTGAAGACTTTGGCCTAAGCAATTAAACTCTTTTTATTTCATTAAGCAAAGTGTTACACGAAGTGCTTTCGTATCACTGGGTTGGCTTTTGTTTTAGAAATAAAATGGAAATAGTCCGAAAAGCATCCTGCTTTTTCTGTATTTTCGGTATTTTTTTTTCCTGAGTTTATGCTTCTATATTAGCTTCAAATTATGTAACTGTATAACACCATTTCTGCATTCTTCTCAAATTTGTGACTGTTTATTGTGCACAACGCACAGTCATTACATCGGTAGTCATTACATCTTTGCAAATATTCACCTTCTGTGCTTTGGTGTTCTTGATTCATATGTTTTGCACTTACTGAATGAGCTGAAGGCAAGGCCTTGGAGGCCTGTCTGTGCAAGCCCTTATAATGAAGGGCCATATATCATCTGTCTGATAAGCGAGGGGAAAAAGGTTGCCTGAATTGCGCTTCAGCTTTATGTTACCAGGTATTGTTATGTCTGACACTGAATTTTAGCATCCTGTATAATATATAGTTTCCTTTTGGAAATTAATTTTCAAATCCTTCCAGGGCAAATAAAATAAACCATTTTCTGTGAAGCAGTAGACTAACAAAAAGGGGAGGGCCTAGAAAATTTCCTTAAATATCCTCCTTCATCTAAAATAAATATTTTAAAATATAAAGGGGTCAGTCAGTGGTTTTATATGTGTATTTTTGGACTTGGTGTTTTTGGAGGTAGGAACAACCTACTGATATATGACTTGCAAGTGACAGGTTGTAGTCAAATTTGACCCAGGACAGAAGTGACCAAAAGCTAGTGAAGTTTGATGTCTATCAGAAATGACCTGTTTGTCTCACTGAAAGTCTGAGAAGTTATTCAGATCAGAAAAACCAGCACTGCAGATGGTACCAACTGTCACTCCTTGTTCGCAGTCACATTAGGGAGGGCAAGAACTTGAGCAAAGCTTTCCAGACAGAGGATTGCAGCTGCCTCCTTGCCTGCTTGTCTGTTGGAGCTGGTATAAAAGGTAAATCTGTTTTGTGAAAATAAATAAATAAATATATATATAAAGTGTTCAAAGCATACTGATTGCTTACTAAAAAAAAAAAAAGTAATTTTGAATATAAAAGATACAACTTTTTGGCCTGTTTTTCAGTTCTCATTTCTTTCTTTCTGCCTGTACACTGGCCCACTCCTTTTTTTTTTTATTTTTTTTTATTTCTTTCACTATTTTGATTCAGAACTAAGGATGGAGAGAGTAAACAGAGGAAAAAAATCCAGCTCAAACTGAATGAAATCAGACGTCCTCTCGCAGACTTCGTTTCTGGGTTAAAATAGATCTTTCATGTGTTCTATTACACTACATAATTATAAACGATCTAAAAAGTCTGTTTATGGATCAAAGTTTTGTCCTTAGCTGTAGGAAACTACCCAGGTAGGGGAACGACCCTGGTGAGGTCCATAGCCTTGTGCTGATTTCTGTAGAGCAGATCTGTGTCTTTTGTAAATACATACTGCAGCTTCAGTGGGAAAAGAGGGTAGTGTGGAGGGTCTTGTAGTGTTTCTCGATGCTTGGAGTTAATCTGTTCTCTTCTGGAAACTCCTTCTCAGAGGAATCCCACTGCGAGCTTTTTCACTCTTCATGGAGTGCTTACAATTGCCTCGGTGCATCTTGATACAAGCCAGAGAGATAACTGAGGATCAGTTCATGGAAGTCTAGCCATTTTACCTGAAATCTGAAGCAGTCTAGGAGCCACTGGATGGACTATGATGATGTTCATTGCATTGAAAATGCAGTGATTATATTCCTCTTCATTCATCTGCAGACACAGCAAATTAGAATGATGCAGCTGAAAAAAAATTGTGTAGCTCTCTACGGACCAGTCCTTGCTAGGATGAAGGAACAATATTTCTTTACATGATAAGAGTAATATCTGATATTGATACTGATATCATTGCCTGGAAATGGAGCCTAGATTTTCATTTCACTAGGACAAGTAGGAGGAAAGATGCCTCAGGTAAAGCAAACAGTCAGATGTGTCTTCAGATCAGACAAGGCAGCTTAAGGGCTATTATTGTGTTGACCAGTGAGCTACACTGAACATCAGCTGAGGGGCATCAGCCAGACTGTGGAAACCTGGGAGCACTCCTGAGCTGCCAGACTTATGTGTGCTTCCAGGCTGCACAGGGGGCAAAACCAAGCTGTGCATCACTCCCCGAGTCTTCTGTCCCTACCTGCACTTTGCTTTTTACTGAACAAAAGAAATGTGAGTGCAGGAATTGGAAGCTGTAACATATCCTGGTTGAGTGCCCTATGTGGACGAGTGGGGACCAGAGCCCTACAGTGTGCTGCAGTGTTGCTCAGTGCTTGGTTTAGAGATTACCAGAAGACTTTGATCTGCCCCTGTGTTGCGCGTGGATGATCATTGGCAATCAGCTTCATCTCTCCTTGCTTTGATTTCCACACCTGTAAAGAGCAGGCAAGATATGTTTTTCTTTTAAAAAAATACTTAAAAATCTCCCTTCCAGAAGTGCAAAGTAAGTAGGAGTTATTACTCAAAAGTATTTTCTGCTTCTGATTGGTACTGCCTGGATTAAATCTTGAGCTGTCAGTCCTTTTGCTTGGGAGATGATCTTTTGCAGACATCATCATACTGCTGCAGGAAAACTGCTGTGTTTTAGTACAGTATTGTTATTGGCTTGGAAATAACCAACACAAAATGATTTCTTTAGGCTTTCTATCAGGAATCCCAGTTATTCTCTTCTGCTGCAGTGCACAAATATGCAACATGTGATACTAGCCAGTGATGGCAGACAGCAGCTTTATAAATAACCGCAAATGATAAACACAGGACATGTTCTGTAGCGCTAAAAGAAACGCCTGTAAAAATATTAGTATTCGTAGGAAGGGGCAGCTTTGTTTTCACCTGTGTACGAGAGTGACTGGAATTTGTAAAATATCTGAGAGAATGGGAATGATTTGTATGGAGGTGGTTAGCTTTAGAAGCAATGTGTGAAAATTAGGCTTTGAGCTTTAAGGCCTGCAGTTTTAGGGGACTGTTTTTTATGGGCTAAAGAAAATATTTCCTCTTCTTGGCAGTTGAATTTTTTCACTGTTCTTTGGTTACATCTCCATGCTGAGCTACAGACCCCAGCGTGCAGTCAATTATACACTCGTGCTGCTTTCAGATTCACTTACTCAACAATGATGACTATCTGTGAGCAAAATCCATCAGAGAGTTATTATCTCTGAAGCAAAAGCCTCAAATGTTCAGGCATCTAATCTGCCCTTGAAAATCAGTACCTGTTCTCGAAAACAAGACCTCAAATGACTTATTATTTTGGATGCTTGAAGGCTGGAAACACTTCTGAAATCTTGTCTGTAGCTGAACAATTCAGAGTTGTCTCAAACCCACTGGCCAGTATTAGACAGTGTAAGAGGCACAATGTATTACTTGTGGTAAAGAAGGTCATCTGGATCATGTTATAATTACATGAATCTCTTCATTGTGCACTGTGATACCCACAGTAATGCCAGGTAATGGTTTAGGTAGCATGCTAATTGGCTGTATGAAATGAGTGGTTTTAGGCAGTGAATCTCTAGCTATCCCACTATTTACGACATGCACACAATTAGCAAATGTACTCCTTGCTTCTAGACCTACGATTCTAGCCACAATTTTAAATCTGGTATTGGATTTCCTTTTTCACTTTCAGGGTTTGGGTTATCCAGGTTTAGGTTAATTCTCTGTGGCTCTTTTTACTCCTTACCTCCAGCACGTTCTTGTTCACATCGCAGTTGAAAAGCAATTAAACCTAGTCATGATGATCCCTATTGCAGGAGTATCTCATCTACATAGGTGTTACGGCTGCTCATGTAGCATCATGGCAAAACTTTTGGTATTCCAAAGTTAACTTCTGTCTCAGACTACAGTCTGAGAAAGTGTAATAGCTATAAAGCTCTTGATGAAGTAATCAATTTTTGTAACTGTGGTCTTAGGGCATCAATTTTTAATCATAATTCATCAGTTTAAAAATAATCATAGAGTCGATGAAAATAGATGTTTACTTGTCACAATTCTCATGTCCCATCGACCTTGGAAATTGTTGGGTCACTGAGTTCAGCAGCCATACAAAACTTGTCTAAAAGTTGACACCAAGTTTGAACTAATCGTCCAGGCTTTATCTATTGCTAAGAGAGAGACCACAATCTGGAGGTGTGTTTAGTTATTTAGGATGAATCATCATGGATGAGGCCATTAAAATTAGCTAAATTTAAGTAAGATGAATCCCACCAATCGTGGAGAAAGGTCAACAGAACATCATCAGTTTGCCTTCACACTCTACAGGCCAGAATATACTTCCCAGTACCTATTAACAAACAATATCAAGCAGCAAAGAGTTTCTATCCTATGTGTCAGGAAGTTCACTGGAAGGACTGAGCTTTGTGTGTTTGGTATTCCTACAAAGTTGGGGAATTTCACAAAGTACACTTTCAGGTGATTCAAGAATTGGATTGTGCCCAGTGTTCACAAGAAGTCAAAAAACCCCTCAACAGTACCTGCCAGTCTAAGCTGAGAGGAACCTCTCTCATCTACCACCCAAACATCCTTTTCTTGACAGAATTGCCAAGGACCATACTTACAAATTTGACTAGTCCTCTTCAGCTGGCCACCTTCCAGAACAACTGCTGCTTTGTTACTCTTTGTGAAATGACTGGGAGAAAGTTTGTCCTGAAATACTCTTTCACTTCCATGTCTGATTCTGTTATGGTGTAAGCTTTTAGGGCCAGAACATCCTAACCTGAGAAGATTAGAGAAGATCCTCCAAAGCAGTAAGATTTACTGCATGGATAAGTTTAAGTGACAGCAAAATTAATATCATGATGAAATGAAGGCTTAATTATTTATCTTTGTCCTTAAAATGTTACTGGCCTTTTGGGGCACCTTCTTGGGGTCCTTCTAATGAAGAAATATTTTATACCTATTGCATCATCTTTGTACCAGTGCAAATGACTATGCAAGTCCAGGGTGATGGAAATAGTATTGCAGGAAAGCCAAAAAGAGTCGAGCTAAATCTGTAGCGCTTTCCATCAGCTCAGGATTTCTTGCTGCTGTGCTGCCTGTGCTGACTGCTTGCATGTCCCCTTCCACACACTAATGCCCTTTGGAGCACTCTTTGAAATGTGACAGTCAGTACAGCGAGGAGGGCTCTTACAGTCCTCCCATGCAGGACTCCAAAACACCTACTGGGACTCTATGACAGTCCTTTTAGAAATCAGGACGGGATGGCGTAAAACAAGGACATCTGGCAGGTTCAACGGAATGGATCAACTGCAGATTCCCCTGTTGGTGAACTTGGCCAGCGAGCTGTTTCAGCAGATGTTTGTCCTTAGGCGTTGAATGCTTTCTGGATGCATCTTTCCTCTGCTTCTCAGGAGCAAATGCCAGCCCAATGGAAATTCACATAAGCTCACTGACCAACATTAGGAAGTGTTGACCTGACTATGGGCTCCAGCATGTAACTGGGTTCCTTGAAAGAACAGAAGCTAATGCCTCCTCCAGGGAGTTACAGTGAAGAAATTCAGAGTATAAGGAGCATTCATGTAGTATTTGTCAGTGGTTATTAGGTGCAGTCTTTTTTATTTTTGGAACAATTTCATCTTTCCCGACATCTTTGATTTGAATGCTATATTGACTCTGCTCTGTATACTTTCAAGCAGGTATATTAAATATGCAAGAGGAACTGCATTTTGAAGGGGGGTGGGAGAAAGGAAAGAAAATAATTATTGTTACACATTGGAGCATATTAATGAATACATTAATAATTGATCCACTGTTATGTTTCCCCCTAATAGTCATCAAAATCTGTATAAACCTGCACTACAATACATAACATCTCATTACAACGTTTGCTCAAAAAATCAATGCATATCTAAGTTATTTGTGTCAAAACTCATTTATTTCCACAATAACATGGACTGTCAAACCTTGACATCCTGTTAATAACATCCAGTGCATTTGCATATTATTCAAATATTTCCTTTTATGAAATGGGGGACTTTTACTTACACCGTCCTACTTGCAGTGCTTCATATATTTGCACATTAGCTCAATTCACACAGTTATAGAAGGGTTACCTGTGGCAACTAATTATACTGCACTTTATGCATATTAATGAGCCTTGTGAGCAGCCGTCCTCTGTTCTGTGGTGAGATGAGGGGGGGAAAAATAACAGTGTAAGTGGGAGACCTATTACAGGCAAAATGCAGGCGAGTGGAAGATGGATATTTTATAATGTTTTCTCTTTGATGCCCACAGCCTT
This sequence comes from Anseranas semipalmata, assembly GCA_013399115.1. Lineage (NCBI taxonomy): Eukaryota > Metazoa > Chordata > Aves > Anseriformes > Anseranatidae > Anseranas > Anseranas semipalmata. The sequence goes on from VXAA01007298.1 coordinate 372,085, forward strand.
TTAGAACAGACTAACCTGGGTGGGAAAAATGCCTCACAGCAGTCCCAGCAGCTTTGAGGTCAGATGTGAAAAATATTATCTTTTTTTTTCTTTCTTCTTTTTATTTTTTATTTCTTTTTTCTTTTTTTCTTCTCTCTCCCTCTCTTCCTCTCTGCTGCTACCTTTATTTTCTGGATGCTGTCTTTGCAAGGTGCTGAGTGCTGCCCTCAGCCCCTGTTGAGATCAGCACCTCACAAGATCAGGCTTTTAATGTGTAGCCTAAAGCCACCGTCTGCCCTCTGATGAAGTCATCTTGCAAAAGGCCTTTTCACCCGCATAGATGAGAGCGACATACTTTGTTTTGAAGGAGCGTTTCAGCAGCACATGCTAGCAGGAGCGGAGACCCAGCTGTAGGCTGTTCAAGCAATTCCCGTGACCAGGTGTCACAAGGACAACGAGAAAAGTCGAGGCATGAGAATGGGAAGAGTTGGCAGCCCCAGCTGCAATACAGAGAAGGGCCACATCCTGTGCATGCAAATGCATGCACAGCAATAAAAGCCTTCTTCCCCGCTGTACTTTAAAAGTGGGCAATCTGTCAGTCTAGAGGTCTTGCAAGGGCAAAAACCATCTGAGAGGTGTGCCGGGGTGTTCTCGGAGGGCACATAGTGCCAAAGACTGAGCCGTGCTTCCTTGCCGGGGTGCTTCTTGAGGTTGTCTCCACCTACTTTAAAAAAAGAGAAAAGCTCCCGCATCGACACAATGGAAGACAGAAAAGGAAGATTTGATTTTATGCAACAGCAGATGTCTCCTAAGCAGTAATCACAGTGTCAGATAGAAAAACTAATCATATTTCAGTAGCTTGTTCAGATCTCTGATTAAAATTCAGTGATACCATTCCTGGATCCTAAAATGCAACAGTCATCAGAAACAAAAGAGAATGTCTCATAATTAATGCAATTAAAAGAGCCCTCTCCTTTCAGCCTCTTTTTCTGGGTAAGCTATGCTGACCTTATCAGAGATTAAAACTCCTCAGGACTAAACTCAGACTCGTTATGGGAGTAAGAAACCCCAACTCCTTATAGTCTTCTCCAGGATGTGAGTACATGGGGTCTTGTGCACATGGGAAAATAAATACAGGCTTGGGTGCTTCCTCCCTTCAGAAGAGGGGAGAAGGCAGATAGAGCTGTGGGTCCAGCCTCCCTTATTTTCTGCCACTTACAGAGCTATCAGTGATGTGATTATTTCATCTTCAAGCTTTAGTCAGGACTAGTGGTTAGCATCCCAACCTGCCCTTTCCAGGACAGGCCAAATCTCTATATTCTGAATTTTTTCACAGCCAGTCCATGGGTCACCTGCCATACAAATCAGCCAGAATTTGCTGAGTAAATCCTGAGTAAAACCAGGGTAGGGTCCATAGTTTGAGTGTCAGTGGGGTGCTCAGTCAATGCAGCGCTGGAGAGATTCGTACATGGGCGGTGCTGGGTAGTCCTGGGACGATTCTCTTGTCATCAGCTGGCCTAGGCAGAGATCTGAATCAAGACACACAGATTGAAGAGTGAAATCAAGCCGTGCTATTTCATGCTGATTGCGATTTCAGGTCTCATAATCAGTGAGTTTTCACAGGGAAAATGCGTTTTCAGTGAGGATTTATTTGGCTTTGGATATGAACTATTTTTGATCAGACCCAGAATGAAAATGATTTAAATGATGCACATTAAAAAGAAATATAAAATAGACAAATACGCAATAGCTTATGATAGCTGAATATGGGAGAATATTTTTGTAGCAAAATAGCCATCTCAATTTTCCGGTGGAGGACTGGGGAAGAGAGTCCAGCAATAAAGGGGATGTTTGACCCTCCTTTCCCTATTTATATGAACTAAAATGGCAATGCCCACTTCGTTTAAAATGACTGTTATTAATTCTTTTTACTTTACTGTGGCATTTAACAACTTTTGTGGACTGTATATGGTTTAATTCAGCATCTTGGATAGGTGGAAAGGCACATTTGCTTGTTGTTTGAGAGCTTTGCTGCAGTGGAGGTCTTCAGAGGAATTATTTTATTCTGTATCCCATACCAACTCTGAGAAAAGGAGTATGAGTGAAAGGCTAGTTAAGAGATATAAGCCTTTATTTTACTCCAGAGCTTCTAAACTCTGAGTTGCTACTATCAGGTGTTAAAAAAAAATACTCTGGTACTTCACTGAGCTGACAACCTGCTGTCTTATTAATATAACTCTAACATGTCTGAGAGATCCAGCGGAGCAGATTATGTTCATGTCTCAGCCACAGTACTGATGATGATATGCTAGCAAATATATCAATGCATCACAAGCTTTGAGCGTAGAAGTCTTTCTGTGTCACTTTCTGAATGAGATATGAAAATGAGAATGGTTTGTGCATCTACTCCACTCAAGTAGCTAAGTCAAGAAGGCTGCACTGTTAGGCAGAAGTGCACCTGGCAGCAGTGATGATTAACTGCGTGGTCTTGGTAGTCTCTGTATTGTAGAGACGTCACTCAGACAAGCAATGCAATAGCTTGATCTGCAGATTCCCAGAATAAGAAAAAGTCGATTTACAAAGGCAGTTTTCTTCCTCAAGGAACAATAAGTGAATCGTGCTTAAGCCATTCACCGTTTCAAGTTCTCATCATACGAGATTGGCCTCGCTGGTTCTGTTCTGTTTCTAGTGGAGGGGAGCATGATAGGCCAGGAAAGGAAGTGGATAATTATTGCCTTGGGGCAGGTTAATTAGCACAGGTAAGGAGCATGGCTACAGTCTGAAATATGTCTTCACTTCCTTTCTTTTATAGATTTTTCTCTGTGACCAGACAAGTCATGTAGTTTTTTTGAACCTAGATGTAAAATGGGAACAATAGCTCTTCCTTCTTCTGTCATTTATCTGGCTATCTGTATTATGTCTAGCACAATGGAGCTCTGAGCTCAGTTGATCTCTCCATGTGCTAAAACAATAAACTGAAAAAGTACAGTCATAAGAGCAGTTTGGGAGATCATGCACAGGTTATTGTTGAAAGATAATCCAGGAACGAACATTTCAGTTGGCCAAGACTTGCCGCTGAATTGTGAGGTTTGAAGTTCCAAGGGATTTTGTAACCAGGCATTGGGTTTCATGTAAGGAGGAACGTGAAAGACAGTCCTGGGTTACGGATCTCATTTCATTTTTTGTTTGTGACAACTGAACTATTTCACTAGCGCCATCTACTCTTTGGACTCCCATGCTCAGTGAATTAATTGTGGGTATTCGTACAGGTTAACTTAAGGCACCTAATTGTATACCAAATTTATAAGGCCAGTTTCTCTAGGGTCATGGTATAACCAGAGAGCTCCTTCACAGCACCTAAAGGTTTTCCTGGTTTGTCTTCAGGAATGGCTTTTCCCTCCAGCGTCTACCAGAGTACTGCGAGAGACCAGGCTTTTAATTTCGCATCAGCGTTAGCAGATGTGAACTCTTCCAGAGCTTTTGCGATGATGGGAGGCTGCATTCGGCCCCGTAGCAAGTTCTTAATGCAGGTTCAACCAGAGGGGCAGTCAGTGCAGTAACCAGGTATCCGCACCTCTGTAGGAGGGCAGAGCACTCATAAGGCCAAAACATCATTTTAGCTTTGAATTTCTTTTGGCACAGAAGCTAGTATCTCTCTATGTCCATGACAGCGGGGGAGGAAATGAACTCTCTTCTTGCTGAGAAACATGGGAACCAAGACAGGAAATCAAAGATGGATTAGATGCTGGGGTCATTCGAGGAGTCCGTGTGTGGTCTGATCTGGCAACAACTCACACGTGTCCTTGCAGGAGTCCCCTCTCTGCTCAGGCCTGTGCTGCCAATGATGTGTTGGTGCTGCAGACTTTATTGCAGCCTTGGCTTTTAAAGGAACCGAGAGCTTCTGCGAACACCACCACTGCAACACTCACACTTCTGGGATTTTATTACGCTTGGCAGCAATTCTTTCCTAACGTAAAACTGAGCTACTGTATCTTACAGGAAAGGACCTAAACAATGATGTATTCAGGCTGATGGGACTGGATTAACCCATTAATAAATAGGAGGTGAAGAGAGCAATCTTGTTGAACGTAATGTATGCTAATGATGTGACCTGGCTAATGGAGCCCTTTTCTATATTCTGTCATTGCGTGCATCAATTATGCAGCCTCAATTATCATCCTGTTTTTGTATCATGTGGCTGAGAAATGAGAGACTTAATAGAGATGTTTCACCCAGTAAAATGCCTGATTAGGTTATGAAAGCAGAAACTCAAGGAAGAGAAAAAAAAAAACTTTGTTACATTATATCCTGATTTAATTAGCCAAAAGATATTATTCTCAGTAAGGGCCTTTGAAGTTGTGGCAATATTGCTGTAGGCTCAGCAGCAGAGATGACTAACTGTCTTAATACCTACAGCAAATACACTGACATAGCACTTACAGACAGACAGATCTTAGCTAAGCATTGCAAATTAGGCCAAGATCATTGTTTGCTCTATGTGGTTAAGGTTCCCAATTAAGGGGAAAGGAGGAGAGGGACTTCTGAGAGTTGGAGCTGCAGTTCCATTTAGGAGAAAAGCAACAGCAAGCCCATGCTACTAGTGACACCTTGGTGCATGTGGTAGCTTGCAGGGTGTGTGGTGGCTTTCGACAACAGTTCTCAGATAAATATGTTTTCCCCTCTTTGCTGGGTGGTCATCACCCTCCCTCTTTGCTTTTTTCTTTTTATTTTTTTTATTTTTATTTATTTATTTATTTATTTAATGTGTGGGTTATTACATTGAGTTACCTTGATGAGTTTTACTGGCATTGGGATTCTGTGTCCCTACCACAACCTTGGTGACAGGGATGTGTCAGCATCATTGAAATCTGTCAGGTTCACCCCTTGCTGCCTCAGGAAGGTTGCAGGCATTTCTTGTGCTTCTGATATGGATGGAAATAATAGTCAGCCATGCAGGACAGGGGAGGACACTGGAGACAGCCCAACATGCAGTGAGAAGTTAACAGAGGGAAAAGTGGAAAAGACAGAACCATTCCCATAATGAGAGCTGTGACTTTAGAGTCAGCTTGTGCTTGCTAGACAAAATCTGTAGCTTTGGACGAGGTGGGAAAAAATGTAGTGAAGAAGGAACTAAGCAGTGGGATGAAGGTGGAGCGAGCTAAGTCACCTCTGCAGGCCTTAGGGCGGATCCAGGCTCTGCTGCACTCAGTAGCAGGGTGACTTTGCACCAGGGACAGATCTGTCCCTTTTAGACCTGGTCTGAAGACAACGCTGAGTTTTCTTCCATGGTGGTGGGAACATGACTATGAACTCCATGTTTTATTTTATTTTGGAAATAACCAGCCAGCTAGATCCCTGATAAAAATCACAGGGCTGATTCACACTGTTTTCGATTGAATTGCAGTGGCACAGAAAGCTGGTGTAAAGTAAGGGTGCATCAGGTCCTTGGCACGTGTCAGAGCTGTTAGTTCTTTCCTTCCCTCAGGGTCTCGCCTGCCATGATAAGGAATGATGTCATGCTCATTGCGTACATGATCAGAATGACAAAACTCCCAGAGTGCTGTATTTACTCATCCTAACCCATTCTTGGCTGGTCCATCTTCTGGTCTCAGTAAACAAAATTGGAAGAGCTGGGGAGAAATAAACACCAGGGCCAAATATTCCAGCTGCAGCTGTTGGGTTTGAGTGCCTCCGCTTTTGGGTGCCCGTCTGGAGAAGTGCGTTCATGGCCTGTCTCTGAAGAGCTGAGTTTGCAGCTGAGGCTCCTCTTAACTGCGGATGTCTGTCGTTTCTAAAAATGGTTGATATTGACCTAAGCTTTTAAATGCCTCCCTCTGCAGCAGCCAAATAAAATAACAATAATGCTGTGATTTGCTAACTCAGAGCAGCACGTTGTCACAAGCTGTACTTTATCGCTGCTGCTAGCAGGCTACATAACTCAGCTTTAAGTTTCCTTATTATCATACACTTTGTGGACAGTTAAGCCATCTTCAGATGCCCTGTTCATACCATCCTAGTGCTATGCACCTGTGATTAAATGTGCATGAGGGGTAGCTCCTAAGTGCAGGAGTCACGTGTTTTAGGTGGCTGAAATTGGTCAGGTTGCTTGCCACCTGCCTCAGGAATGGTATTTAAACACTAGGGGCTATGGTGAAATTAATGTCACTGATTTTGTAGTGAAATTTTGTAGTGTAGGGTCTTGAACTGCCCCAACACCCCAGTGATCTAATTTTGTGCAGAACAGAGCTGGCCGAAAGTTTTAATGGCTACAAGAATTTTAAATTTGAAAACAAAAATAAAAATTCAAGTGTTTTTGCATTAAGAAAGCACTTGTTAGAAGCAGTGAAGTGGATTGATTCATTTGTCCCACCAATTTTTGAATGGTGATGTTTTAATATTTGAAAATGATGTTTTTGAATTTCTGCATCCCTCTCTTCTTGCACACCCACAATCCTCACAAGCTTTCCTGCTAACTTCAGTTTTAATTTTTGTGCCTTTGTGGACAGAAGTGGGGTCATACTTTTGAAGTATATGCTTCGTTATTGCTTTGTGTATTATCCTGTTAACTTCAGCATAGTATCAAGCTTATCACTGCTTGATCCTTCATGCATCTCAAATGCAACACTAACTGCTAGGCTGCATGTGTTTCCTGACCTTCTTTTCATTTCTCTACAATGTCCATATGATCTGTCATAGCTTTGAAAATTCAACTGCGGGGTAGAGATTTCTTTGCCAGAATTGATCCTTCTCTTTTCCTCAGAAACCGTCAGATAAAGGTACACTTGTGACAAATAACCATGAGAAAGATCACCACATTAGAAATCTTTTGCTTTGTGCTGTGCTAGCTGTGTGTAATTTGGACTGGTCCTCAGTTACTTGTCTTTCACCTTTGGGGTAATTATTTGCTTGCTAGTGACGAAGATTCTTGATCCTATTTTGACCTGTAGAACTTCTGATAAAGAAAGATTTGCCTTCAGGCTTCATTTCACAAAAGCCTGGTATTCCTTTTTTTCACCACCATATTATATTAGTTGGAGAAGCTGTACAAGACGAGAAGCTCATTATAGCTTTAGGGTCATCACTGAATGACTTTATCCAATGGCCTTCAAGCACTTCCACAAGGGCTTTCATATCATCCCTATTATAATAATCTTGTATACATTGTTTTAATTTCTATATCCTTTTCATCAGGCTACTGAGGGAAGTGTTTTACAGTTATTAATGTATTTAGCCTTGAAGCTTGTGAGTTAGAGAAAACTTCATTATGCCCAGGGCAGGGGTGGGTGAATTGAGGAGCAGAGAAAGGAAAGGGTTTGCTAATGGTCCTGGAGCCTAACTCACACCTCATTTGCTCCCTGTGTGACTCAGTGATGAGTAAAATCAGGGCTAACATGGCTCCAAGCAGTTCTTTTGTATGGTGTTTTGCTGCGTTATAATATCATAACTGTTTGTTCAACTAAGGCAGAGTAGTACTGTGCCTCTTGGCTAGAAGAGGTTGAGTTTTTTCAGTTTGGACAATATGGAGTTTTCTACTAACAATGAAAATATATCTAATATTTGGGAGGAAAACCAAAACACTGGGGTACTTAATTAAGTCTGAAATTCAGAAGAGCTGTAATTCAGGCACCATATGCTCCCATTCCCTTCCCTGCTGGGACCTGCTTTCCCGTGACACACTGCAGTCACGTCATGGTCACAGCTCTGCTGGATCATGGAAGTTGGATCTGGGATTAGAAAACTGGGCCGGTGGAAAAGGGAGCGAGCATGAGACCTGCTCACTGCATCCCTGCTGAGGCATCTCCTTTCGCTGAAGGCAGGCCCTTATCGTGAGAAATATCGCTCGGTTAAAACTGCTTTTCAGCTGAAACTTTTCACCAGCTCTACACTTGCTTTCACTTGCAGTTTCTTCTAATGTCTTACCCATTGGGTATCTGTGCAATGAAAAATCCCTCCTAATTCAGAGGTGACTGTTAGAAATGTGTGTTAACCAAGCAGTGTTGTTTATAGGCAGAGCTGCAGCATCTGAACAAAACTGCCTTAAGTGTAACCAATAATGGTCTGCAACAGAACCGACTGCGTCAGGATAGGACGTTTAAAATTCAGCCCATGCGCTTTCCGTTCCAGAGAGTTTTGTGGTTTGCACAAGAGCGGTTATTGATAGTTTATCCAAATGTTTTTTGACAGACCCTTTCACACATTCCTCCTAGGTGGTACAGCACACAGGGCTGCTTTTTATCACTGTTGGTTGGATGTTACCCAAGGCAGCCGTTCTGCCCTTGTTCATCACAAAACGATCCATAAAGCAAATTGGGATATCTAAATGCACCAGGCTGTTCACAGATCCCACAGCAATTATTTCAGAGTGTTGGATGCAGAAATGTTTGCCAGAGGTGGAAAGCAAGTTGCAAACCGCATGAAATCCGCTGTCTGCAAGTAGTGGCTGGTCTCAGTCCACTCTCACTTGCCCAGGGGGAAGGATGGTCTTGGCAAACCATCCCAGCGCTAACCAGACGGCATATTTGGAGCTGAAATATTAAGTGCAGCCCATCATGAATGGTCCAGGTTGGAAATTAGACTAAAGGACAAAACTAATCCTTTGCAGCCTCACCATTTACTTTTCTTCAGCCCTTGTCATCTGACATGAGGGCTGCTGTGCTGAACTCCCTGTGGCTACCTGTTGTCATCCAGTGGCGGAGATACGCTGAACCCTTCATCCCATGTGAAGGCAGATTTACCTCTATCTTCTTCACTAAACATTAATTTATTTTCCCATGGTCTTTCTCTCCAGGCGCTCAAGCTGAATTCAGTGAGGAGTTTAGGGAGAGAAGGAAGCTATGGCTCACATGCATGTCATGGGTTCCCCATGCTGGAGGGATGGTAATGTGCTGAATGTGTTAAGGGGAATTTTCCCTGATAAAAAGACATAGAAAGAGCCACAAGAAAGTGCCTGCATGCATCAGTACATGCCCAGTTTGTACAGGAGTAAACTGGAGGAGCAGCACGCGGTGAGCTGGACAGCGAGTGCTGTGCACTGAGAGGGCTCAGGGGAGAGCCAGGCACATGGAAACCTCTGCCTCTGGCCAAAAATATCTCTGTTTATCCTTACCAATCAAAATAACAATAGAATGTATTAGAGACCAGATCTGGAAGTTATAAAGTCATTGTTTTATTTCCGACCTGATGTGGTTGTGTATATGTGTATGACAATGTGTTTTGTGTGTGTACAAATACATACATATATGTATATATATTGTGTGTGGGTGTACAGACACATATATACATGTACTTCCAAAGTCAATTCTATTCTGTGAAATACTTGAAGTGGTTCTGACCTTTGCTAATTAACATTGCACTTACAGGTAAATGTTCATATACATGCATAGGGAGACTACACTTCCACATCTGTTGATTTTTGCCTTAGAAAAGTAGCAACCACCAATTTATTATATTACTTCTGCAGCAGGAGGGCGACTGGAGGTGCTCAGGGACTGTGTATCCCAGGGAAGGTTATTCATTCAGCTGAGGTGGGCTGAGCCGGTGGCATGGCTACAGTGTTTGTGCCCCAGGTGCTTTACAAGCAATGCCTGGGGCTCTGGACATCCAAGGTGCAGCAGAAGGAAAGCATGAAGTGACTTTTGGTGGAGAGCAGGGGCATCAGTGGCTGTTTCTATTTTACAGGCAATGGTTTATGAGGAAATGCAATGAAGAGACTGTATTTCTTATATTTCAACCCCCGTTTAATCCACTGAGTATTTCTGTAATGCATTGTTTTTGCCTTTTCTGCATCTCTCTGGCCTTGTGTCTTTTTTATTTTTTTGTTTTTCATTTTTCCTGAGACTCCACTGTCACTGACTTATGATTCATGGCTCGGATCTCTAGCTGACATCTTCCTTTTTCCTTTTTACATAGAGGGATCAGCCCAATGGCCAGCCAGCTTTCTGCAGGCCATGGCCAAGGAATTCTTGTTCCACATGGGACCTACAGATCAGTCAGGGAACAGGAGATTAGGACCCTGTGAATGCCTAAGCAGATGGATATAGCTGCCTAGAACATGTGCTCAGATGTATATTTATAGTACGCATCTCTGTGTGGATGCATGTTTTTGTGCATATGTTGCATGTAGAGATGGTTATTTGATGACTGTCCTGCTGTTGACCACTATGAATGATGTCTCTTCTGTTCCCATTCCTGTGCCTGATGCACATGTACATGTGCGTACAGTGGATGCTCTGCCTTTGTGTCTGTATATAATGGCTGGGATAGCTGGCTGAAATTTGGGCCTTTGCTTTCATGTGAAGCATTATCAGATCATTCTTTTGCTGAACTGGTTGATCTGATTAGAGGTGGCTTAAAAAAAAAAACTGAACAGGTGGCAGACATAAATACACAGCTGTGCATTATTGCTGATTTTATTGCTATTTTATAATGTTGTCCATGGTTATTTTACAACAATTTTCTCTGTTTGTGACATTGCTGTAAATCTGGTTGTAAAATGGCCCTAATGTGCAATGAATACCATTAAGCAAAATGGAGAAACTTAGAGAATCACTCTTTTGTGATGAAGAGAGAGACAGGGAGAGAGATGCAGCTAGAGGAATGGAGAAAAGCCATGGGGAAAGAATTAGGGGACTGAAAGGCTTGTTATGTAACAAGGGTAATTCTCTGCATGTGATGGCGTAAAAGCATAAAGCAGGAGAAAGCAATAGCTCGTTTGACCCACTAGATGGAGATGGAAAGAAGCATTTTCTACACAATGACATTCCTGGTAGCTGCCTGCTATGCACTCTGCTTCCTTATTGAATGGCTTTTACTTACAGTATCTTAAGCCTATCCTTAAAGCAATTACAAGATTTCTCCAGAGTAACATTTGGCATGTGCAGGCTATATCTAGGCTTTTAGCACTGGCTAATTTGCCTGGCCTGATTTCTTTTTTTTCTATAAGTTCCCATTTATATTCATGGCCAGTATCTATTGTAGTTACAGGCTTTTCCATACAAAAGACACCTCATTCTTTTCTTAATTTTATTGCAAATTAATACAGCTTCTTGTATGTCAGCAGGATGAGGTGAAAGAATTGGAAATACTTTTCCCTCTGAAAATCAATATCTCAGTGGCTCTCTCCATCATGAACTTTGCTCACTTCTTTGGGTACCTATAAAGGCTTTTGGGGTCAGGTCCTCTGGCTAGGACTGATGGAACTACGGAGTTCCCACTGCTTAGAGAAGTCGGCACCAGTGTGCACTCCAAGTCCAAAGCAACTCTTGGAAATGCAGTTTGTGAATGATGTCAAAACATTCGAAATGTTTTTGTGATGCATTCACGCCCTTTTTCTGAAACAGCTGATTTTATCACAAAATGAAGCCAAAACCTTACAAATGTCTCAAACCCATAAATTCTGGTATTGAGGAAAAAAGAAAAACCAGCCCTCCTTGACACATGGTGTTTCTGAGAGAAAAGGTAGCAGGGATGTTCTGCAGCTGGGAGCGCGGGGATGCCCGTGCTGCGGCAGCCTGCATGCTGCGCGGCTCCACAGCTGTGCCCTCTCATTCCGCTTGTGTCTGGAGCACTCCCAGCTCCTGTGAGCTTCCGTGTGCCACTGCCGCACCAGCACTGCCTGCTTTTCCAGGTGCTCAGCTTCCCGATACAGAAACTGGAAGCCCAGCTTAGCTCGCAAAGCCTGGAGAAAACAGGATACCCATCCAGCAGCCCTCTTGGAATCCATGCCTACAGACCCACTGCGGTGGAAGCTTACAAGACACTTCTGACAAAATTTTGGATTCAGCAAAATGCCATCTTGCACTGAAATGGTGCATTGCCTTAAATTTTCCAACCTGTTCTGCGTTGATTGCTATGGGATGTGGGGAGCAATTCAATGGATACCAGAAAGTCATGGGGTGTCTTCTGTGTTGGGAGCTGACTGTCCTTGCACTGCTCAGGACATGCAAGGAGCAGCCTTTGCCATAGTTTAGGAGAATCTCTTATATTGAGATTTAGCTAACATAGGACATTGTGCAACCGGGGCAGGCTAAGAGCCTGTGGCAGAGTAGTTGAGGCAGCTCCACTGATGGATGGTGAAGCACAGAGCTGCTGCAATTCATTTGCCCTTGATTGCATGATCACATCTTGAGCACTAGGCTGGCTTACAGCTCCCTTCCACTGTGCAATAAGCTGTATTCTTGCAATGTACCTGCTCTCTTACTTGTAAACCCTGTGATGGCTGGGGAGAGAAAGCATATCTGAATGTGGCCATGAGTATTATACAGATCGTGTAATAGGGAACATACTGCCCCACAGGGCCACGCTCCAGCTGTTCAGGGTGTGTATCTCCTTGCACTGTTTGCACCTGAAACGGTTGTTCCAGTCTCTTGCAACCCCAAAGGACTGGCAGCTCCAGAACAGCACTTATTCTTTCGTTCTTTGCTCTTCTTTCTTCTCTTGCTTGTCACTCGCTGCATGGGGCAGAGATGCGCGTACGGATTTCTGCACCCCTCAGAGGCCATCCATTTGGAAATGTGGGTCTCGGGGCTCACCGTGCTCCACATCTGCAGGTCTAGGGCTTTGCAGGGCAGTACTTAGGACACTTGTTAAGCTGTTTGTTCAGTGTTGCTGTCACATTTCATTCTGCGAAGGAGATCAGAAACCACTTCAGCAAACTCTTCTCTCTCTACAACTAGCTTCATGAATCACTTTCAAGCCTGCTAAATGTCAGCAATGTGAATGGGAGTTGTACGACTTGGGGGCTGCTCTTGTAGAGAAGCTTTCCCACACAGAAGCTTCGGCCTCCCCACAAGATTATGGGTGATTTTTAGCAGGTGGTGATATACAGGATGTTAGAGTAAATGCTGAAATGGTCTGCTATAGGGTTGAGCTGTACAAACTCCACAAAGGAGGGAAGTAGTGCAAGCATCAGTCCTCCAACAGCTTATCAAGGCTGGGGGATTTGTCCTGCCCGTGATCAGGAAACCTCCATTATAAGAAAACAGGGAATGGGGCTTGATTAGGTGGAGTTTCATGTGGGCTTGAAATGCTGCTGAGCTGCAGTTAATGGCAGCTACCATTCCTGAGTGCCTGGCACTTAGTGTGGCTTAGCAGTGTTGTCGTATAGACCATGGCTCTGTGAAGCTGCCCTGGCCGCTTGTCCCTAAAACTGCCTCTGGAGCCTTTCTGCAGTTAGCAATCTGTTTTAATCCCTAGGGAGATTATTTATCCTCATACCTGAGCTCTTGCAGCTGAGACTGTGGCTGGCCTTCATTTCAGAGCTGCCCAAGTGCTTGCTGTAACAGCTGCCTTGTTGGAGGTGAATTTTCAGTGTTGCCAGAAGAGGCTTGCAAGGAAGTTTGTGTTATACTTAGTCATGCTGCTTGGTTCCAGCCGATGTTATTTGTCCCACAAGACCACAAATGCAAAAATCACTTACAAACGTGTAAAAGCCCCCAAACCACTGAGCACCAGACAGAAACACTCTTTTACAAGCCACTGATTGCTCCAAGGGTCTCTCTGGCATTGAAAGCTCTCCATTTGTTGGCCTTTTGTAACCAAATACACAAACTATGTCTCTCAGGTGGCAGGGGGAGTTTGTTTCCAAATCTAAGTGCTGTTGCCAAGAGTGTGTTAGAGCAATAGAAAATAAGTATTTGTTTAAAGAGGGATTACACTTTCCGACTCAGAAATGTGTAAGATTTTTCAAACTGATTGCAGCTCTCTTTCTCTGGAGAGGACAAGTGTTGTGTGGCTGTAAGCTGAAGTGGAAGGAAATTGGAATACGGGTTATTTGATGATATTTGAGCAATGTCTTTATGAAGCTCTCAGATAGACAGCAGGTAGGTCACTGCAAGGGATGGTTAGGATTCACTGGCTCTGCAGCATCCCACTTCCCTGGTGGGAAGCTGGCACTGCCCGGCGTGGGGGACATGCCACCCCAGGGATCTTTCAGAGCATCTCTGAGGCACATGGCTGCATGGGTGCTGTGGGGGAAAAAGAGCAGTGCTCTTACTGGTGCTTGTGCCTGCCCTGGGATATCATCCCTGGCTTCTGCGGGAGGTGTAGGTGCTTATACCAACAGAAATTGTCTGTGTAATGGGCACAGGGTTGCAAAAGGTGGATTGCTCAGCTCATTTTATGTATGTGAAGGGCCACAGCTTGAATGTGAATCTAATCTTTCTTTTATTTGTTGTTCTAAATTCCTGTTAACCAGTATTTTATGCCTTTTATTTCTCTAATACAAACAACTGGGCACTGAGTGTGTTCTTGCCCCCCCAGTGAAGCCACGCTCCCTGTTCCCAGCACAGCAGTGAGGAGGGAGCGGGGAACACACGATCGTGCAGAATTAGGATGAGGAGTCCCTGTGCGATGAGAGCAGAGCCAAAAACTTCTTCTGGGGTTAAAAGAGTGGTAGTACTCTAATGGGAGGAGTTTGGGACGGGTGGTATCACGTGCAGGAAGAATTGTGAGGGTGGAAAATGTTTTGTGTGAGATCGCAGCGGGGAGGGAATGATCTCATGTGTGTGATGAAGTGGGATGGGAGCCGTGCTCAGTGCCGCGGGCACGCCTGTGTGGGGCTGGCCTGAAGGAGGTCTTGAGCAGCGAAGCTTGCACTGGCTCTACTAAAGTAAAAGCATTTGAAAGGGGAACCTGCGGGCCAGTCTGTTTGACCTCCAGAAGTGGCACAAAGACACAGTGGTTTGTTCCCCTTCGTGTGGTGACAGCTTTCTGTGCTGGGGGGCGCACGACCCCGGACACCTTTAGCATCCCCAGCTGTGATAGAGACAGAGGTAACGTGTTTATCGAAGGATCTGGCTTTTGCATGTTGTACACCCATGTATCTATTTCAGGGTAGAGCAGCTTCATTTAAACTGCCTGGAAAGATTAAATTATATTATTCTCTTAACATGACAAGAGGGTGACAGACTCCGGTTTCCCTGCACAATGGTACACAGCGAAGCGGAACTCGGAACATGTACCTGCTCCCTCCCAGGGAGGAGCGTATCAATCGAAGGGCTGTGTAATGCATTAGGAGGATGAGAAAGCGTGGATTAATTTCGACAGTCTGATGTAAAACACGAACATCCCCTTCTTGAGCTAAATTGCAAAGGGGGGTTCTGGGCCTGTCAGGTAACACAGTGCAGGCAGAGCAGGGGACTCCATGGCACCAAGGGGGGCAGAGGACCAGCAGAGAAACCAGCTTTAGGTTTTTTTTCAGCTCCATATGTTGTCAGCTTCTGACCTTACAGAAAATTAATGCAACTTTGCATAGGTGGATTCAAATAATCCATTCTGTTTTCCAGATGGGAGCAAGAATGGTCCCTCGCTTGGGGACTAGCTGAGGGCATTAAAAGAAATTCGCTTTCCAGATTTTTTCCTTGCCCTTTGGCAGATCTGCATAGGTAAACTTTGATTTTGATGGGAGTTGGGAACTGAAGATCTCTGGGCCTCTTTTTCTTGTTTGCAAAGCAGCATTTCCCTGCATTAAGGAAGTGTGGTGAGAATACGTGTGTTAAAGATTGTGGGATGCCCAGATTTGGGAGAAAAGACAAAGTTAGACTGCTTTGCAATGGGGGTTAGACAAGATGAGCCAGGCAGGTTTGGTTAAAAGACAGTGAGGTGGACACTCAGTGGCTGGTAATGTAAACGTCAAAGCTCTGGTAGAATACATGTTTGGGTTGCAAATCTGCGTGTTCTCCTCAGTTTTGGCAGGAGCCATAGGAACCAGAAACCCTTCAAGCTTTTCTCTAATAATATGGTAAAGTGCCTACAGTGCCAGTTTTCACATGTGCTGCAGAAGTATTTATTGGACTAGGAAGGAACCATGGAGTTGTGCTGATGGCTTTATCTCCTGAAGGCATCTGTGCAGCAGGAAGATCAGGCACTAAGTTAGCTCTGACAGTAAATCCTGCAGGTTCTCACGGCTAATATCAGAGCTCCCATAGGCCTTCTTATATCCTCTGTTGCTGACTGCTTACAGTTCCATACGTTACAGGAACACCGATGGCTGGTTCATACGGTGACCAATGCTCAGCACTGAAGGGAGCCAATTGCTCCGGGATGCTCTCTCACTAGATATGTGTTTGATTTGCTCTCAGGAGGAGGGGGGATTTGTCAGGAGGGAAGATGACATTGCTGCTTCTTTCACACCCAACTTTAAATACATTCTTGGGAACACCAGACCTTTGTAAGCTTTCTCCCAGGTGAACACATCAAGGTCTGACTGTTCTGCACAATGATCGTAAACCTCCAGAGCTTGGAGCATTTAGGAATAATGAGACCTCTTTTTGTATTTCCTTATGTGGGGTCACTTCATGACATCAGGGGAATTCTGCTTAAAAACTGGCATCACAAGACTGCGTAGTGACTACTGGCTTGACTAAGTAGCTACCATCAGTACATGTGAAAGCCAGTTTGTTTCGGAAGGTTGAATTCCTAAATACTCAAATCATACACACAACTGCTTACACAAAGCATTAGTTATGCTTAGTTCACTAACAAGATTTATGTGTGTGCCGTGCTAGAGGCCATACCGTGCAACAAATGCTCTTCTCTGACAATGGCGACTTGTGCTTTAGGTTAGATACCGGTAATTTATCACAAAGGCTTGACAAGTTTAACAATGCATCAGGTAGATTTACTCTCACTTTGAGCTTAATGTTCCTCATTCTCTTATGTTCTAGAAATGATCATTTGATGAGGTCCGGAGGCTGGGAAGCTGGCTTAGAGGTGTAATGGGACTCACTCGTGGCTATCGTCAAATCTAAAATTGTTCCTTTGAATATTGTCTGCAGCCTTTAAGATGCAGACTGTGAGACTTTAATGCCACCGAAGGGTTTTTCTTGGTAGAGAAAAATCTTCCTCTTGATATTCAGCAGTTTCTTTATGGGGTTGTTTGGTCTCTAGACATGAGAAAATCCTGGCAATTTTGATCATTTGAAGAGAATGAGTAATGCGTAGTGCCTAGTTACAGTGTGTCGCTCTTCAAATCCCTGATTATGCTTTATTTTCTATTATGTTGAATGGAGTGATTCTATTATGGACTATCATTTTCTCTTTTTACTGTGGTTTATTTCAAGGATTCCTGCTGGAGCCCTATCTACAGAACATTTCTAGATTACAATTGACTATCTAAGACTGTTTCAGGAATACTTAATGGGCCAACTCAAATTAGCCAATCTGAAGAAGTGAATTTTGGCCTTGAGAGCTATCTGAACACATGCCATTCTGCAAGCAAAGGGAAAAGGCTGCCTGCTGTCAGGATTTCAGTAGGTGTCAGTGTGGATTTTAAGCTGGATGCTCAGCCTGTGTGTTTAGGTTCTTTTCTCTGTGAATTATCACAGTCCTGTACTCAGTTATCAGCCCTTAGTTCAATTTGACCTCCTCCTTCTGCACTCGGGTGGAAGATTGCTGGTGATAGATGGTCACTAACTTAGATAACAGAGCCAGGACAAAAAAGGGGTCTTTTGCTTCTGCGGTCATAAGTTTCTACAAAGCCATGACCCAAATATCCTGCCTGCGTAGCTGGGGACTGTAACAGAGTCAAACATCTGGCTGAGGCACAGGGTGAGATACTCCACATCCGTCCTGGTGCAACCTCCAATGGCCTTATCTGGCAGGAAATGCCAAGCCGGTTTGGGGAGATCAAAAGAGCTTGTCTCATTCAGCCCATCAACGCTTGGGCCTAACTCCGACTGCTGTTGCGAATACATCAAAGGTAAACACGAGAACAAGTAGGGGAATAGTGACCAGGAAGAAAGGTGGGCTGCCAGCGAGAGGCCGTCTGATCTTCAGGGACCGATATTCAGTAACAGCCTTCAGAGGGACGTTTTGATGGATGAGAGCAAACACTGAGCAAGGCAGAAGGCAGCAAGCGGTCCGTTTATGGCAGGAGTGATATGGCACAGTTGGTGGTGACGCCAGGGGACTGGACGTAGGGGCCTAGAAGGTGAATTCCTAAGCTGTTCCTATGGAGGGAAATGTAGGTGGAAGCTTAAAGCGGAGTAGGGAAATGACAGCAACTTCTTTGAAACTCTGAGCAAAACTAAGTATGATTGCTGCTTGTTTCCAGATTTTGGGCAACATTTCAGCACATTTCTCATTTGTTTGGCTTATCCGCTCCAATTGCTACATTTTCAAAACTTATGTTATACATACTGTTAGGGAGTACATGGTTTATTGATGGGGCTGGACTCCTGAGCATACTCTTCAAGCTACAGAATTATCTACTTTATTATATTCTTCCTCTTTAGCTTGAGGAAATTATAAAAAAAAAAAAAATTACAGGCTGGAGGCCCCTCCCCAAGTCTTTTTTTGCTAGTTATTAAATCTTGTAGAGGTTTTAATTTCATAAACTGGGATGGATACAGAAGTATTGATCCAATAAGCTGTCTTTTGTGAACATTATTAAAATATCAAGGAATAATTTAATTTTCCCTCTGCGTGGTTGTATTTTTTCTTCTAATTGTGTGACCTGTCTGTGTGTAAGTAACAGCTGAAGGGCGCACTCAGTATTTGGAGACTGGGGGAGAAAAAAGTCAAAGCGGACTTAACCCTTTCCCAGCTATGTTCTAGGTGGTGTTCGTTTGACTGACATTTATCGAGTACAGAGAGGACCAGAAAGACTGATATCCATCATAGCACAATGCGGAAGCCCTCAAGAAATTAGGACAGCAACTGCAGAGAGCGAGGAGCAGCCTGACCAGGGCTCTTTTAATATTAAGTCTCTTACAGAAGAGCACGTTAGGCTAGGTGGACAGCAGGGTCTGCGTAAACCTCTGAAGCTCCACCTTGTGACTGTGCCCCATGAGAGGGTATCTAAATAGCAGCCTTGGGATGTGTTTCCCTCTCCTCACTGCTGGCCTGAGCTGTTGTGCATTTGTTGACTGATGCCTTTTCCTCCAGAGATGGTGGATTTGGGGATTGTTTTTGGTGCTGCATTCCTTTTTGGTGTGGTTTACATTTACAGCATCTGAAGTGTGAGCTTGCTTGTTTGTTTATTTGCTTGTTTAAATGAAGATGGAATTAAGGGCATGCTGAAGGGATTTCCTGCCAAGTTAGAACTTTGTGATGATAACTAAGGGGCCATTAGGAAAAAAATAATAATAAAAAAGGTTAGCCTGTATTTGATAGCAGCCCACAGAACAGTGTGAGTGCCCCTCTTATCATTAAAATATTCCAGTGCATTCCCCTGGTCATGCTTTCGTTGGGAAACAGCACTTCACAGAGAGGCCTCAATATGTGTACCTGTAAAATCTCTCGTGTTTGATGTTGGCACTTTTCTGAAGACATGTTTTTCCAACACAAGCCTGAGTCAGTAACAGACAGCTCAGAGGAAAGGGTGGGCTCCAGGAACAAATAGAGCTTTCGTCTCCTCTCTTTGAGGGCTTTGGATCACAAAAAGAAATGTAACCTGTCTGGTCGGTGTGTTTCTGTTCTGCGTTCAGAAGTCTGATGCGGAGGAGACCAAGAGCTGGTAATCAGAACTGAGTTAATTCCTGCCTTCATTGTTGCTGCCTTGCGAACTTCAAAGAAGAGAAGCTACTCTCTTTGCACCTACAAGCATAATTTCCAGAGCTGAAGCAGGGTAATTTTCACATGCAAATTCAAGAGGCGAGCCTGCCTTATCTGAGCAGGTGGACATGCTGTTTAATGGGACAATGGCACCTCGCCGTTACTTCCCAGACAGGGAGCAAGGCAGCAGAAATAAAAGGCTTGCTTTTGCTGTTGTTTTAGAGGAAAAGATGTGTAGCTTTACAGAAGGGGAAAATACCACCTTGCACTTGGTTTTTATGCTTTGAATTGTATTGAATGCTGGAAAAAATAGAATTCAGTTTACCATCTAGAGCTTTATTTTACATTTTTCATAAGCTGCTGGAACATAATGCAGAATTCAAAGACTTGGCAAAGGAATAGATCAGCTTTACAATTCCCCTCATTCCTAGGCATTTGAAATACACAGACTTGTGGACATTAATCCCAACATTATTAATGTAGTGGGAAAACGGGGAAGCAAATTTATAGTATTTACAGTTCTTGCTGTCTTGTTTTTTCATATTCTCATCGGGACAGTAATTTTTCATTTGCTATTTCAAAAGCCTCCTTCTTATCATATCATAGAATGGCTTGGGTTGGAAGGGACCTTAAAGGTCATCTAGTTGCAACCCCCCTGGCATTGCCAGGGGTGCCACCCGCTGGACCAGGTTGCCCAGGGCCCCATTCAGCCTTGGTTTTGAATATTGTTGGTTTTGAATATTGTGGTTTTTTTTTTTTCTTATGTTTGTCTTCATCTGTAACAGCGGAATTATTGGGAAAGAAAGTTATTCAAAGCAAAGAAGAGTGAGTGCCAGGGGACCAACAGGATAATAACTGCCAGTGTGATTTAGGAAGGTTACTTTGCAAGCCTAGATACTCCTATTTAAGTCATCTCAGAAATGACCTGAGAGTATGAGGTGCTCCACCTCTGAAAACAGCTTTTCTCTGCAGTTCTGCAAAGTAAGCTGTGTTTTTTGGGGGGAGAAAAGTGGTCCTGATGCTTTCTTTTCTTGTCAGCAATATTTGACTCTGCCTCTGGTGGCACATGGGTGTTGGTGAAGTGACACATCTACCCCCTCCTGCACTGCAGGTCTGCAGGATGCTATGTATAAATATATAGATAGCCAAAGCTCTTGGAAAGTCGTGTTTTCACAGAAGAGCCTCTCTGCATTAGTTTCCCGTGCAGGTCGTCGGGTGCTTACGCAGCTTTTTAACATGCCTAGGAAAAAGCCTCATGCCGATGCAGAGTGAGGGCAGTGCTTTTTGCTGCATCGACCGTTACCGAGGCTCGCTGTCCCCGCACAGCACCTTTCTGCAGGCGGCGTGTCGCTGGGCCCCGACCCGGGCATGCGGGGCGGCTGCCGCCTCCCTGCTCCCCGCCACGTCTCTCCCAGCTGCCTGGGAGAGAGAAATGACTGGCGACCGCTGCGGAAACTGGGGACTTCACTGTTAATTGCTGTGGGCTCTAAGTCTGATTAAAATCGGCCTTTATTAAATTAAATAAGCTCCATCTGTTAATAGTGTGTGTGCCCTTATACTGGAGACAGAGGAGGCAAGTCAAAGGGAGCATCTTCCGTGTTATACTCTTGCTTCAATTAAGGTGCAGAATAGAGAAGTGGCTCAGTCCTTGAAGTCTAGGCCAGATCACCCCAAGTCCCCTGTCTCTAATGAATCAAACCCAACTCCCAGCTCCAGCTGCTGTGTGCAGTGGGAATAGGAATAGAAATCCAGATTCAGTGGAACAAACCTCAGTGATTTGGGCACTGCTCTTCAGTGTTGACAATAAATGTGAGCCAGGAACGGGCCTGAAATCATACCATAGATGAAATAGTTTTGTGCCTCTGTGCTCATTCCTCTTTTTAAGAATTAAATGTGTTGGGTTAGCATTTCTCCTGTGTTTTTCAGGTGCCTCTGTGAGGATCTTGGTGTGAAGACAGGTGATCCAATTGGACACTTTAGTTCCTGGTTTTGTTCTGCTTTTTCACACCCCTCAGATCCAAAAGTCAATGAAGCACAGAGGACTTGCCATTTGTGTTGGCATGTGCAGCCGCCTTTCCACTTGATGAAGCTTTTAACTCACCCTTTGATATGCAGGCAAAATGATGCAGAACTGCATATGGAGGAACCTTTAGTAAAAGAAACCCTTAAGAGGGGAGGTTGGCAGAATTACAAGAGCTGATGAGATAATGATGCCTGTGCTCCAAATCTCCCTCCTCTTCCTGAAGCAGCCTCTTAGAGTATTTGGAGTCTGGGTCTGAAAGGTTTGCTTGACGCCGTTTACAAATCAGCCCAGATGACTTGCTGATATGAATGACCCCTAGGGAACTTTCTGATAGACTTGATATGCTGCATGCCCTTTGGATGGATAAAAGAGAGCTTTGGAGAGGAGGAGGCATCTCTGGGTTAGTAATACTATCACATATACTTCTGTCACCTTGCTTTTTGTGTCAGTGGGCAAGCAACATAGAAACTGCATAATGCCTAGTTGAGGACGGCAATGCAATATCCATAAAAGTACTGCATGGTACCTGGGGTGGTCCACGGTCATGTGAGACACTATGGCCTTTGGTGGACCTGTGTGGTCCAGCAAGAAGCCTGATGAACTGGAAGGCATCTGACTTCCACATGGGAAACTGTGAGCAGATGTCTTGTGCTTAGGTACAAAGTGGGAGGGAGATGCATCTTATCTGATGGCAGAACAGGATATTCCCTGCGAACACATGCTATAACCCCTTTCCTACCACAGTTTTCAGGGGGCTATTTTTTTCTCCTTAAATTGCAGACTGTGCTCATGCTTTTCTTTCTGATGAGCACTAATTCACCTCTAGATGTTGGAGAATCTCCAAAAGTCTATTTAATTAAATGTTCATTTGAAAAATCCTGCTTCCATTGAAATCAGTAACAGAACTCCCATTGATTTCATGTAGGCTGAGTTTTTTCCCAAGTCACCAGGGAGTGTGCTTAAGTCTCTTTCTTGATTTGTTGGCTGAAAGTTGAGGCTCCACAAAGGCAGTGGTCCATCCCATATCTAGCTATGCTGAAAATATCACAAAGACATCATTTTGTGAAGTATGTTATGCTCGTTGTCCCTTGACTTTGGTCATGTGAGCAAAAATGAATACTTGTGTGTAAGCAACAGAATTAAAATTAAATAATGTTTTGGGGGGATTTATTTTAGGATTTAGAAGAAGATACAAGGGATTTATTGTATATTCTGTCTCAGCAGGAGGAGACCAAATTTTCTTATGGTCACCTAAAGAGGATATAACAAAGATAAAAGGTGTATAATTAAGAGAAGGTTGAACTTCGGCTGAACTTTTCACCAGATTCTGTCCCAAAGGATGTGGCGGATGCCTCACTGTCTGAGTCACTTATAATAATGCTAGGCTGAACTTTTGTTCACTAAAAAAATGTGCAGTGATGAAGAGCAATATTGCCCTTCCTCCAAGGGACAGATTCTGTAACCTCATGGTCTTTTTTGTGCTCATTTCTGTGATAGGCTCTGGCCTGTTTTGCCAACTCCCTTATCAGGGAACAGCTCTGTCCTGCCTGTCAGATCTTCCAAATCAGTAAGACGTGGAGGGGTATGTCTCTACTATTAACTCTTGCCTGGTTTTAGATCAAACCTTTCTACCATCTCCATGGAAAAAAAAAATCTCCCTAAAATCTGCTTAAAGTCAGGCTCCTACAGCCAAGCAAACTTCTTTGGCAGTGAATTTAGGATGAAAACTGATTGCTTTTGACAGAGGTTAACAATAGTGAAGAAGACTTGTGGTCGTGGAAGATACGTACCTCACAAATTGAGACTAAGAATAATGTTTAAAAGCTTGGACTGAGCACTTGCTGGCTGATCAGAGAGCAAACCACAAGTGTAGTATACAGTAATCAAAAAAAAAAAAAAAAAAAAAAAAAATGCAGATAGAAAAAAANATGTCAGTAGTAAACAATGTCTTCATATAGTAGAGAAGCTGCAAACTGGGAAAACAAGGGAGGAATGTTTCCCCATCACAGTTTAGTAACCGCCAGAACATGGGCCCATCCTCATATGAGGTAACTGCTGCCATGTACCAGTACAGTAGAGGACCTTCCTCAGCTAGCTGGCTGGGCTGTGGGCTTGACCAGGTTTAACATTGGAAATCTGTGAAAAATTAAGCGAGAAAGGAAATCTCTTCCTCAAAAACAAAGGAGAGGACTGTGGGGTATTCATTTTCAGTTCAAGTCTGTCTAAAATCTTTCCAACCAGCAGGATGAATTGCATCAAGTTATTTTGAAAGTACCTGAACCCAACCCAAAATTATCCTGACAATCCTAATCAAGCTTACAGATTTTTATTGTGGTTATTGTGTACATGGCTTCTAATGATCATCCGTTGTACTTGGTAGCAGTATAACTTCATCACTGTCACAGGGCCTTTGAAATTAAGGGATTTTTACCAGTGTGATTAATGAGTATGATCTTCTAACTCAGCTGGGTGCTCCAAAAATCCCAGCCAATGCACAGATACTTCTTTTAATTGCTGTCTTTGTTGCATTGCCTATAAGGCATTCAGCTTAAGGCATTCGGAGCTTTGATTGTGTGTGTAAAGTGTCTTGCTTTAGCTGCCCCCCTCTATTTTAATTTTTCCTTAACCTCACTAAGTTTTGCTAAAGGAGATAATTCGTCAGTCTCCCATGCCTGTGAGGGAAGACTCAGGTATTAGCAAAGCAACGCTGAGGAAGAAATCAGAGGCAGAGAGATTTGGGGAGAAAAGGGAGAACCCATCTGTAGTTTTCTTTGAGCAAGGAGCCAGGCTTCACCAGCAGTTGGCCGTGGATGGACTGGCAAGCTATATTTCTGAGGAGTTCAAGAAAGGTAATTTATCCCAGTGGGGCTTTTGGATATTTGCTTGCAATCACATTTGTTTTAGCGAAGTGAACAGAATTTGCTCTTTGGATTTTCATTTCCATGCCCGGAGTTTAGAGTTGCAGGTACCACCTGTTAACACTATGCAAACAAAATATAATTGACTCCCGCAGGAATCCCTCTGAAAGGCAGCACCTTGGGATTAAAGTTGCAGAGCCATCTATCTAAAATGATGTGGCAGATTTAATTAACGTGTCTAAAAATACACAGGCTGCAATCAAGCCTTTGCTTCTGCCCGTGTCTGTTCCCTGAAGGGGAATGCACATAATTTTCAAAATCTTGGGTTCTGTCAGCCACCTGTGAGTTGAATTTATTGATGCATGAGATTATCATAAAATTAATTTGGACACTGCTGAATTATGAGGTTGAAAACAGGTTGAGAAGTGGTTTCTTACCCAGTTTAAGCAATATGCTGTCAATAATGTTCTTTCAAGCCCATATGTAGAGCATTACTAGACAGCTACAGTTACAAACTGTAAACGCATGGAGATTGGATGCATATAGCCCCTTGTGGCAGAGGAAGATCTCTGTGGTGTGGTACTGGGAATGATTTGGAATGACTTGAATCTGAGTGGCAGATAACTACAGACATCAAATATATTTCTCTACTTGCCACTCAGGAGACAGCTTTTGCTACAGTCAGAAAATGGCATACCACCGAAACAGCTGAGGTGCCTTCAGTCAATATGTCTATCTGTCTATCCATCTCTTGGGGTTTCAGGCTTTATATCCACTTTTTAATTAAAATAACTTGTTTTTGTTAAAGCAGTAGTGGACAGTGATGAAATGCAATTTGCTCAGTCTGTAGTAAAGATTTTAAGGGAAAAAAGGACAAATAGCATTTCTTAAAGTGCTAACAAAACCCACGCTGAAGTGCTCCCTGTGAGCCTTCTTGCATTGGCACACAGGGTTTGGTGTTGCTCTTTATCGGCTGTTCACAAAGATCCTTGTAGGCTTTAGGGTGCAACAGAGGGCCTGAAGTCAGACGCCCTTGGTCTGGCTGAATGAAGCCATATTAATGGCTTTACTCACAAGCCGAGGTGGGAGGTTTCAGGTCAGGTTGTTCTTTGGTAGAGCTCCAACGAGTTCACTGAAACTCCCAGAGCACTGGCCTAACTAAGCTCATGAGCAGTAATACTCCTTGGAACTGAAGCAATACTTTTCATGCAGAAATCTCAGGCCCTGTAGAAATACGCGCGTGGGAATGGAGTGGGGAAACAGAGCGTGAATAACTCCAGGCACTGATATCCTTGGCCAGATATTAAAAGCCACCCCTGACTTGCTGCACGTGGGGTGCTGTGTGATGGGGTGCAGCTCTGCTGGGATGGGCACGAGGGAATTCAGGGTTCAGAGCTTGTAACTGGGGCTCTTGGCGGAGCCGAGTAGATATTACTGTCTCTGCTGTGCTTCATTCATGTTTCAAGGTTATCTCACGGTCTAGAGATCTATAAAAGCCCTTCTGAGAAGCTGAAAATTGGGGATCTGCTGGATTCCGGTGCCCGTGACGCTTGGAAGAAGGGCTGTAGTGCACAGACCTTGTTTCAGCCAGGTTGCAATGGCTGCCTCAACTGCCCGCTGATTATCTGCCTTCATTAGCACAGCAGATGGCTGTCGGTGCCCTGGTAACTCAAGTGGCCTCCCCAGCCATTTTTATAACTACACTTCAGGGAGTAGATGTAGGTGCCAAGGTGACTGTTCCAATTTTAAAGCCCAGCAAGATAAGATGATTGAGAAAGCTTTAAATAAAAGCTAACCTGTGGAAATCCCTTCACAAATCATCCGTTTGTGAACTTTTACTTCCTCTTGCATTGCCTTAATCTCCTCCATCAGACAGGCTAAAGAAAGTCCAGGGATACAAGGAACTATTTTCATTTATACCACCAACCTCATCCACATTAACAGCCGGGGCTGTTTGTGAAGGCCTTCTGTATGTGTGATAGTATGTGGTGCTGTTGGAGGGCTGAGAACTGGGCTTCTTTCAAAACAGAGTCAAAATATAATATAAAATAAAAATAACAAAATGTAGAATATTTCCTTCTGATAAATAAAGAGGATGGGGGGGGGGGACAGAGAAGAGCTGTTGTGCAGTGCAAAATGCAGGCTCATGCCTCTACCATCAGACTTCTTTGCAAAGGCCGGTGTTAAATTTTATTGTTGGTATTTCTAAAGTACGTTTTTGTCTGTACCATTGTCAACAACTGTTTTGTTTTGTATTCCTGATTGCAGTAGGATTGCTGGGGTATTTTAGTGTGTCTGTAAATACATGAACTAATCTACTGAAGTCTGGTGGACTGCTCATGTGCTGTTACCAGATCAGGGTTGTACAGTCAGTATTGTGAGGCTTAATGACTTTGCACAATGTTAAATTGTGCATTATCTGGGAGTCCTGGCTCTTTTTCAAGGCCTATAAATAGTCTGCAAGCTGGCCTGATTTCTTGCTCAGGACTGCGGGCACGGTGTGGGTACACGTATGCTTTGCAGGGAACTCCTCGCTTGGTCCAGGGTGTGCCATCAGTCAGTCTCCTTTTCTTAAGTGATGGTGGAGAACACCACAGGTGCTTCCCCTGTGCAGAATGGTTTTATTTACTTTTTCACCTTTCAAATACCTCGCAAAAATGCCAGGGGGCCGTTACGTGGCTCATCAGTATCCCCTGGGTGTTTTTCCCTCAGGTGGGGAGGAGGGTGTCCAGACCCAGCTCAGTGGAAGCAAGCTGAGACTTTTGGTAAAGGACTGGGGATGTAAAGATGAGGAAAATATCCAGGATTGTGACTAAAAGTTAGGAAGAGCTGTGGGATGTAACGGCTCTCATGTCACCGAGCCTGAATCTGCCTGGGAGTGCACGGAGAAGCGCGTGGGTGACCGTGAAGCTCTGCAAAGCGATGTGATATGACAGAAGTAGCCCTTGTACGTGGGAATTACCTCCTGCCGTAATGACAGAAAGGAATGATTGCTGCAGCCTCCAGGAAATGCATTTTATTAATTTATGTTACTGCTTTTTTACTCACGAACAGGGGACAGAGCAAGAGCAGAGCCAATGGCCGGGCAGTGATCCAGCAGCTGTGTGTCTGTCTGCAGCAGCCTGAGGCACTAGGCAGCGCGCTAGGGCTACCACCAGCCCCAGTAAATAAGTTCTCAAAATTGTTTTATAGTAGACACTGAATAAGTCTTTTGGACTCCAAAGTAAATGCTGCTTCTGGAGTTTCTCCGTAGATTTTTATTACAGCTGGCTGAGGCTGGAGGAAGCAGTCCCTCTGACGTCGGAGGCTTTATATCGGCTGTTTCCCTTTTTATACTGTGCTCCTCTGGGCACCGAAGGCATTTCCGTTACACAGCAGATCAGCCTGGAACTGTTTCATTCCTTTCTGCTCTGATTTAAAGCAGATAAAAGTTCCTGCCTGTTGCCAATTATTAGAACGTGTTTTTTTTCTGTTTTTGTCTAATTTCAGGTTTCATTTGGAGTTTATGCCACTGAATATTTAGTTCTTTGGAGCGTGAGCCTTGAGCAGACCATGCTTCCCATAAATAAGAGAGCTAAGATGCTGAGCCTGGTCTGGTGCTAGAGATATACGATCACCTTCCCTCTCCCGTGTGCTGTAAAACGTGCGGTGTTGCATCTGCTGGCTCGTGGCCAGGTGTTCGAGTGCATGTAGCTGTGGCTAGACTTGTTGCATGTGTTCTTCATTCATCACGAGCCATGTCTGAACTTGGCAAGTGCTGCCTAGGCCATGGGCAGCAGCTCTGCCAGGTGAGCCATTAGCGTCTGCTCTCGGCTGGAAGTCTTCTTCCTGCAGCTCTTGAACGCAATTCAACCATGCTAAACAGCAAACCGCAGCTACGCTCACGTGCATGCAGCAGTGGAAACAGTTTGACATGCAAATCAGAAATGTCACTTCATTTAGCCAATGACTGTTGGCTGAGAAAGACCTGGACTTGTGCTCGGACCTGCAAGAGACCAGATGGCTAATGTGGTCATCAGCCATCGCACCGTAATCCCACATCAAAACTTGGCTTTCCACAGAGGTCTGTGAACAGGAGTGAAATGCAGAATGTTAAATACAAAGCAAAGCAGAACCACTCCATTATAACCTGCAGTGATGGGAATTCAGTGCTGCTTTTAAGCAGCAGGGTTCTTAACTCCAGGCTTTTTCTATTTGGTTTTATTTCCCAAACCCTGCATTATCTTGTTAGGAGAGACATTATTTCCCTTTGGTAATTTCTCTTCCCTTCCTCAACTCTCCCGCATTTTGTAAGCTCACAGTGGGGAGATTAAAATTTGTAGTTGTTGGAGCTCTGTCTTTCTTTATTTTTCCCCTTTCCTAATTCTTCAACTCATCATGTTCAAATAGTGCTAATTAAATCTGTTTTTGCTTAAAATGTAGTCCTGCCTTCAGCAGGCAAAATTACATCTGGACTCTCCTGAATCAGTGTAACCTTGGCAGTATTTCAACAGAAATCAGTGGCACTACACCGGGCTAAACTCGGTGTCTGCAGATCAGAGTCAGGCCTCTGGTTATTTGAGTTATGTCTGACAGTTGTTTGCTCTGACAGTTTGTTAGCTCACGTGCGAGGTTACATGAGCACAAGTACATTGCTCCTCGGGGTCACCTCGGGCTCAGCACCAGGTCAGCCAGCTGGGACGGGGAATTGCAAAGAGAGCCCTTTGGATCCTCTGCACTGCTCCATGGTTTTGGGGAGGGTTTATTGCCTGGGAGCAGTGTCCAGCCCACGGTGGCTGTGTGCTGCACCCAAATGAGAAAGCTTGTGGAAGTAATAGCGCAAAGACACTGTCAGAGCCAGCAGCCAGGGTCCCTGTATTGTTGCTTTTTGCTGTCAGGTTTATCCCAGTCTTTCAATACCTAGATAATGAAAAATTGCTGACAGACTCCTGTGCAAGCCTTGGCCGGTGTGTATTAGGAGAACAGGGAGCACATCTTGGATCGAGTCTGTAGTGTGGATGTCTCCTTGGAGGTGATATCCCAGCCACCTGAATTCAACAGGTGCTTCCAGCTGGCTGCGGCACTTTTTCTCATGATCTGTCCTGGACTCCTGTATTCCTGTACCCAGCTGTCTTTCAGAAGTGGCTGGATTTAATGGCATGGGATTTTTTTCCTCATGCCAGAGGTTTTGGTACCAGTCTTTGCATTCCTTTCAAAAAGAAGAGCCAGAGACTGCAAAGTCCACAGGAGACTTTGCTGTTGCAATCGACCCATGGTACAGCAGCAATCTCAAATCCTGAGATAGATTTGTTATTAGTAAATAGCTTTGAGAATTCTTTGGAATAAAAGATATATGTGCTGTATAAATGTAAGAGATACATTTATTTTTATTGCTAGGTCTGTGCTGAGCAGCACTGCTGGGAAAAGATCGCACATTGCTACTCTATTCCTCTTGGGCTATAGAATAGGAGACTTGCTTAGACCCAAGAAAAACTGCTTCTGTGCCTGCATCTGATTCATGCTGCATAGTTAAATGCCATGGGAAAGCACTTGTAATACAAACATTTTTGTTTATAGGCAGACATTTAATTATCATATTACAGAATTCTCAGGACCAGCTGCCACATGAGATTTCTGGCTAGGACATTTAACATAAAATTAAAACACAGCGTCACATGCCCATTTAGCTGAAAATCGGAGCATAGTATTTGCACTTTCCCGTTATCTGGAAAGCGCTTCCTGGATGATATTTCTGTGCAGATTAGTCATGAGAAGTCGGCATGCTGTAAGCTTGGTGACGTCTTTGAGACTGGATCGGGGAACAAATATTGTGATCTGTTCAGCATGGGCTCTCTGTGAGTGATTAAATTTCTCCAAGGAATTTGGTCATTTGCTAGGATTGGAGAACTGGGCGTCTACAGAAAGGAAAACTAAAGTGGATTGTTTCCATGCTTTGGAACCCAAAGGTTTATTGATGGTCCTGAAAGCTTTGGGAAAATGTTTAACTGCCCTAGTACACAGTGAAAAACAATGCTAAATGTTAACAAATTTCCATAAAGGAAAGCTTGGAAGCCTACTTCTAATCTTCACACAGTTTGCAAGATTAAATACTTTTCTCAGGCAAGTGTAAGGATTATATTTCTGAGTAAGTGTGTGCAAAACTGTTTTTTCCCTCATCCCTCTTCGCTCTTTCCTGCACCTGTCGCATCTTCCTGCTTGGTCTCACCCCCAGCTCCGATTCTCTGTGTGCTCTATGCACTGGTTCCTTTTCCTTCTCTTCCTCCCTGTTTGGTTTAGTCCCCGTGTCCAGGTCAAGATGCGCTTCTGGTATTCCAGCAAGGGTTTGCTAATCGTGAGTGAATTCCCCAAAGGTGACTCGAGAACTTAGTTCCTTGTGAGTGACCAAAATCACGAGATTAGTGAAGCATCTCAGTGCTCTTCTGGTTTTCAGCTGCCAAGGATGTCTGCATGAGTTAGGTACCCAAGTCTCTGAGGATCTGGCTTTTCAATATGAGTTTCTAAAACAGTGGCATTGGGAAATACAGTCATGATGACAAAAAAAAATCCTTTCCTATAGCTATAATGAAAAGGAGAAATCTGCTGGTTTTCTGGTCTGTTTTAGTGTGCATTGTCAGGAAATTAGCTTATTACATCTTCCTACATCGTGAACTGGCAGGAACATTTCAGTGACATTTTTGGAACATAAAATCCCATCTCTTCTGTAGGGAAAGATTGTCTCAAAAGTCACCTAAAAGTTGCTAAGTGACACTCTGCCTTGCCACTGTGCTGTGCTCTAGGATGGATGAAATTCAGATGCTCCAGATCAGGTCACGTACTTATCTCAGGATCTTCCATCCATTTTTACTGCTCGTATCAGTCTGCGCCTGTGGCACCAGTCTCTGCCTACAAAGCCATAAACAAAACAGAAAAGCATTGTGCGTCTGCCTGATAAACCCATAGCCGTGGGACTCCCAGGAACAGGAGCTGGTGTCCATAACTTAGCAGGCTCTTGGGGACTGTGGCTGGTGAGTCAGCTCTCTTGAACGAAAGCCGGAGCTATCTGCGCTTGTGCGCTGCTGCTCACAACCAGCGCAGGGCATAAAATGGGCTGTAACCTTCCAGGGCTGGCTCGGGGCTTCGCAGCAGTGTAGGTAAAATGAGGTCAAAGAAGCGCAGCCTGGATGAGAGCCCTTGAGAGCTGCTTTGCTGAGAAGCTGCTGCTTCAGCTAGGCAGCATCTCCTCCCTGCAAACATAGCCACTTTTTAATATGCACCTCTTTCATTTGGTGCCAGTGAGCAGGAAAAGGAAAACTGCTTCTGGCTTTGTTAGGTACCTTGCTGATCTCTTCTTTCTTCAGCATATGTGAGGCAGCCCGTTCCCAGGGTCGGTGGTGATCCTGGGCAGTGGTCTTCACGTCTGCTGGGAGCTAGGTCGGCATTCAGACTGCAATTTTATTTTATTTTTTTTTAACATTTCCCTCCTCCTTACCCTGAGGTCGTAAAATGTTTTTTTTCAGGCAGTGCTGTAGTATGAAGAAATACAAAAACACATGTCCTGTTGCAATGTAATCTGCTGGCGGAAACCATGTGAATGTTTGGAAAGACCAGGAGTTTCCTCACAGATCAGCCTGATCAGTGTGTCTGAACTGCAGCTCTGCCACTGCCCTGCATTGCCACACTGGTTATGATGAAAATGACCCATAGTTCATCAGAAACACAATTCATTCTTTAACACACTGGGCTAATGTCCTGGGATGTTGAAGAAAACATTTTAGAGGTGGGGGAAGAGGGAAGGAAATTAAATCTAGAAAATAGCCAGTGTAACAGCTGTAGTGCTTGTGACAGGCTTCCAGGTTGAAGAAAGTAGTCCAGGGACATTTTCACAGCTGCAGTGTTGTCACCTTAGAGTTCCAGTAACCTGGGCATGCATCTTTGCATGTCTTTGGTTTACTTTATCTGAGAAAAGAAAGAGCCATGCTTACTCATGCTCGTGTTTCTGGGATGCCATCCAAGCTCGGACGGCTGCATCTCAATGTGGCCAGCGGGCTTGGAAAGGTGGGGTAACGCCATGCTGCTGCAGGTTGTGTCTTATTTGTCCTAGCTTTCTCCAGGAATGAAAACTTTGGATTTCCCAGATGTGAGGCTTTTACTTACAGGGCTCGGAGATGGTTGCCTTGCTGGGGCTGCCCAAGATATCTTTCAGAGGAACTTTCCTGTGGGCTAACCTAAGCCTCACAGATGTGACTTGCAAAAAGGAAATCTTTTCTCCGAAAACCATCTCTGGTTCCTCTTTCCCTTTGAGTGCCCGCAGCACTGAGTCACTGCGGGAGGCACTGTCAGAGCTGTACGAAACCCACGAAGTTCTCAGGCTGGCAGGAGCTGTGTGACCGCAGGGGCTGGCGGCCGGCGTGGCCAGGGCCGAGCCAGCAGCGAGCGGCCGCGTGGTCGTGCCACGTGGAGCGGCCGGGAGCCTGGCTGGGATGTGGCCGGGCGCACAGGCTGGGTGAATGAGTGCGGCGTCCTCGACCTGTAAGGCTGAAGTGAGCACTTGTGTTTTTTTTTCTGCTGAGAATCTCTCTTTTTTTTTTTTTTTTTTTACAAGTTCTTTTGTTTCGCGAAGTCTCGAGTTACTGCAGCCTCACAAGGCAGATTGTTAGGAAAAGCCGTGTGAAACTGTTATGAAGTGGCACAGGACAGGAGGTTGAAATATTGCTGTCATCCTCCAGCAGAATTTCATAACATTGCACAAAATTGGAGGCTTATTTTTATTTTAAGACCTCATTTAACATAAAAGGAGGGTGTTTTAACAGAATGATTAAAACTGTTAAATGGAGTTTAACACATAATTAAGGACTTCTCTAGGATTACATTTGATAAATCTTATAGTCCTATTATTTAAAAAGATCTTTTACAAAAGAAGAATAAAGGCAAAGTTCTATTTAAATTCCAAACCACTTTTTCTCTGAGCAGTATTACTTCTAAATTTCACATCTTTTCAAAAATTTTATCTCAGCTGTATCAGCCAGTTCGAAAATGCTTAACACTTTAACCCTGTCAGATTTCCTGCAAGACTTGCTGTTCATTACACTGCTGTCAGGTCCTTGTGATTTCAGCTGACTGTGATTAATAATATTTGATTTTAATTACTTGAGGTACATTGCTTGTTTTTCAGAAGTGCGTTTGTCACTTGCAGAAAGCACCATCGACTCTTTAATCTTTCACTGGGGGATTTAATCCTGCTGGGTTCATATTCTAAGCTCTGTGGGACCAGAAGGGACTGGGCTACTTTGCTTTGTAGAGAGCAATGACCACTTCAGCCTGTGCAATATTTGTCTTCTCTGCTGGGTTGTGTGATGCTCAAAGCATTAACACGGTAGACAGTTAAACGATATTTAAACTACCTTCGGATTCAGATGACTGCAAAAACCCAAAACCTCTGTGGGCTCGCATATGCTTCACTGCGTTCACAGCACACAGCCGGCAATCTGTGAAACAGCCCATCGCCGATGGAACACAAACAAGGGCTGTCAGAAAATTTCTGTCCAAAGGTCAGTGGTAAATGATAGACACTTAAATGCTGTTTTGTCTCTGTTCCACAAGCTGGAAAATAATAGGATTGGATTTTGATCAAGAACTCTGCTTTATTCCCTCCAGTCATTAGCTTTGTGGTACCCTAAGATGTATGGTTGAAAGTAAAGGAAGATCTTTTTTTTTTTAAATTCAACTATTTATATACAGTGAGCACTGTTGGTTTTGGCAGGGAGTCAGTCTGTTTCTCCTGATGCTTACCAAAGCCTAAAAGCTGAGATTGCTCCAGACCCTCTAATATCCCAGCTCCCTGTGTGCTTCTGATACCGTCAGCTGGGGCAGATGAACACACAGGCAGTGCACATGTGGATTTTCATATTCTTTTAACACAAGGGCACAGCAAAGACCCTTCCACAGCGAGCCACTTTCTGAACAGGGAGCCGTGGGTAGTCCTCACGCCTCTGAGCCATGGAGAGGAGTCTCCTGGTCGGCAGGACTGGAGCAGGAGTTAGCTGGGGGCCGAAGCTGCGGAAATGGGATCTCGACATGCAGAGTTGTTAGGACTGGGGGGTTGGGTTGTGGGCTGTTAATGGATGTCTTCCAAACCTTTTTGGCACAGTTTCAGATTACTGTCCTCATGGACCATTCAAACAAGAACTGAGAATTTTTTTGTCCAGCCTCATCTCAGCTGCCTGGCTTTTTTTTTTTTTTTAAGAATATCCTGTTTTAGACTAGGAAAGCAGGTGGAGCTTGCATACAGCAAGAGGTCTCACTGTTTGGGTAGGTTGTCAAGTTCTCATGGGGATGCACAGTTATAAGTTGCAGCAGTGTATGTGCTCATATAAACTAATAACTTTTCCAAACCATCTCAGAGATGTTAGGATACTATTTCCATCATAAGTAAGGGATAATTGACTTCTCTTTAAAGAGCAGTAGCGGTGGTTGTGCATGTAGTCTTACATAGTGCCAAATGCCCTTCATACTTGTTTCTAGAAAAGAGTTTCACAGAAGTTTACCAGGCTCAAAGTGACAGGAACGTGAGTCTGGCTGGTGCATCTGCTCTCCATGGTGATACACACAATAACAGGTCTGTCCTATTGCTCCATGCTAAAGAGAAGGACATTGGTCAGAGGGGTTTCTAGAGCCTGTATCCCCAGAAAGCCACCTGCCCCACCGCGGGAGTCTGGGGCAGAGAGGCTGAGCTGGGGCGTGATGGTGCTCCCTTCTTTTGTTCACAGGCTGCTTCACAGATTAACTCTTGCTACTGTAGGTTCCCATCCAATTTATGGCTCTGGCCACTGCTTTTAACCCAGACAGCTGCATCAGACGCTTTTCTCTCTCTCCAGCCCAGTTTCAATCACAGAAAACTGTAGCCCTTCATCTGCCTGAAAATTAGGGTTGTTTTCATCTGGATGGTCACATCCAAGAACAGTTTCAGCTTAAGAACAACGTTTCCACATAGGGCCAGATTCTGCCATTGTATTTGAGACCTCAGGATTATTCCATGTTAGGGATCAGGATCCCATGTGCAAGGTGCTGTACAAAAATAAGAAACAGAGGTAGCTCCTGTCTCACAGACAGTGTGATATAAATTTAACTCATTTTCTACAGTACGTTCTTGCTTTTCTTACTTCTTCATTGACAAGGTTAAGATGATCTTCAAGTGAGGAGCAAAACGATCCATATCCTGCAGAAGAGGAAGAAAATGTCTGTCTTCTTTTAAGTCAGAAGAAAAATTATTTTTATTTTCAAGAGGAACTTCATTTTCAAGAAAGCCCACTCCTTCCTGTTCACCTTTCCTCAACTCTGTGTAGCACAGTATTGCACCCTTGCCTGATCCAATAGTTGAAGTGAGTAATGAAGGTGTTGTGTTTGGAGATAATTAAAGGTTGCTGCTCTCAGTCCTTGCCCAACAGCGTACCCTTTACACAATTGTACCTTACTGGAAACTTTGCCCCACGTTTTAGCGTCATTTGATCATTTCACTTCTAATAGTCCTTCCACTTCCATTATATCCCCTGAGTAATGCCTGTTTGGAGGACAGTGCAGTAAGTGACTTCTCCTTAATCTGATTTCTGATTCTTAGTGGCCTGGATAGACCAGCATTAGTTTGCTATTTCAATCTGATCCATCAGTCCTCTGCTGCACAGGGCTGCTCTTTTATATCACTTACATGGCAAAAAAACCCAGCTTGATTCAGTTGGTCTCCAGAGCGAGGCCAACCAGGTCATGTGTGTGCAGAGCAGGGATGATTACCAGCCTCCCACCACACCAAACCGAGTGCAGGAGCTGAGCAAAGAGATCTGCTGTAGGCCAGGAGCTGTTGGGGAGAAAAGGGGCCTCTGCAGGCTGTGAGCAGTGTGTGTGATGCAGTGGGGTGGTAACTGTTTATGCTCTGAATTAATTCCTTGTCTTCTGGCTGCTGGTGGGATTCTCTTGATCCTTTCATCACCAGTTCTGCAAATAATGGACAGTTTCTGAAGGCACTTTGAAATAGAAATCCAAAAAATGTGCTGGTTTTAACGTGTCTGATGGAAGTTACAGTTAAGTCAGTTATCAGATATAGCTGAGAACAGAGTGTCAAGGTGGGGGTTGGTATGGCTTTCGGGATGGAAGATCATTGCTTTCTCCTGTATGAAGTGTTGAGGTCCTTGCTGATGGATTGTAGACTGGAAAGAGAGAAAACAGACAGAACGGAACTACAGTAGTCTCTCCCAAATTGAGGGAACTGAGAGTGGTGGAAGGATGCTGAATCTGCCATTCCATCAGGAGCTCCTTCCTGGGAATTAGGTGAAGTTGGTAATGTTCTGGGCGTATGCCAGACTCGTGGGCTCCTGAGCTTGGAAGGATGTTGCAGACAGACGTAGTCATTACCACCTACCTTTGCTTCAGAGCAGCTGGCTCAGGAAAGGCACAATGGGGCAAATCACACGACTGACAATACAATGAGACAAGGGTCAGGGTAAGAATAGCTTTGGGACCAGTGATTTTACTTGTTGGATCCTGGAGAAGTCCTGCTCCAGTCTGATAGAGTATGGATGTGTTCCTGATTCCCTTTGAGCATTCCCTTTCTCATGGCTCCCCGTCAGATATGTTTGTTGCTCAAACCCACTGAGATTTCTTTACTTGGCATTGCTAGGCTGCATGTCCAAACCAAGATCTGAAATTCCACCACCCTCCCTCGCTCTGTCCACCGGCCCCAACCTGCAAGAAAGCACATGATCCTCCTGAACTTCAGTCAATTTGATTACAGGGCAGGAAGATGAAAGAAACAGCCTGTTTCTTCCATGTTCAACATGCTTGTGGCTGACAGTGGTGATACTCTGTTTTTAAAAAAGAGATGTTTTTGAGCGATTTTTTCAAGGGCTGTGGTCTCAAAGGCCTCTTTCAGCTTTGCAAACTCTTTTGCAAAATCAAAAAACTTTGACAACTCCTGGACATGGTATGGTTGCACAAAGCTTGGAGTGGCATGTGCCAAAGTCAGTCATTCTGCT
The DNA here is from genome assembly GCA_013399115.1 of Anseranas semipalmata. Classification (NCBI taxonomy): domain Eukaryota; kingdom Metazoa; phylum Chordata; class Aves; order Anseriformes; family Anseranatidae; genus Anseranas; species Anseranas semipalmata. The sequence continues at coordinate 409,440 of VXAA01007298.1, forward strand.
GCTTGTGTCACCTGTTTCGATACACCAGCAACTGTCAGCCTGTCTGCACAAACCCGAGTCTGAAGTAAGGGCGTAGGTGTGTGGGGGAAAAGTTGCAGGCTGGGAAAGGGTGGATCATCCCATGAACTGCCTGTCTCCCTCTGTCATACACCAGCATCAAAGGTCTCCACTGTGACCTTTGAGGACAATTGTGCTTAGCGTGAGGATGAAACTGCCTGTGTGACAAATATTCCTATAAACTGCACCTTGTCACTCTGACTTGACTTAGGACCTTGGAAGGTGGATAGATTCCTTTCTGGCAAAGTCACAAATAAGTTGGTTTAAGTCAAGAGCTTTCTGAGTACCTCGTTGACTGCAGTTTTCTCTAGCTTGGCATCAGTCACAGAAACGTGACTGATGTAGGCACAGGGTGAAATGGTTTCTTCACTACTCAGAAGCTAGTGCAGCTCCTGACCTGTCCCTGTCCTTCTCAGCTGCTAGCGAGCAGGACAGGGATTTAGGAGCTCACTGACTTCATCAGCCGGGACAAGTAACAAGTGATATATCAAGATTGCGGACCGACTCTAGGATTGATGGATACATATTATGAGGATTACTCTAGTGCTTTTCAAGTGTTTAGAGATTTTTGGTATAAAGGCTTAAACCTTTGCTTTTTCAAAGGGATTGAACTTGGGTGTCTGAAGCTAAGAGCAAAAGATTTTACTATCTGATATAAACAACTATGAGATAGGTAAAAGTGGTAGCAGACTTGTGTACCCAGTGAATTTGGCGTACAAAGCAGGACAATGTAATGAAGACTGATCAGTAAGCTGTATTTGGAGAGTTTTCCAGGACGGGCTTATTAGAAGGATGGAGTGATCGGTAACCTTGATCAGTGCCTTGACTCTGCCTGGTGGGACGTGTTTTCTCACGCTGATTGTGGAAAGAGAGGTAGGTGGCCTTTTGTCATTTCCAGATCGTGTTGCACCCAGCCCCAGTGATGCCATGTCAGGTTCTGCACCCAAGAGACTGAATTGCAGAGAGATATTAAAATCTCTGCCCCCTTTTTGTGTCTGTCCCTGACACCAAGAGCTTTAGGGTAGGGTAGAAATGTGCATGACTGTTGTGGTGCTTACCAGGTCTGGAGCCAAGATCTGAGCAGGGGGGTGTTCACCCATCATATTCCATTTTTCTTCCCCAAAGCTATCTGTATCTGTTCCCTCATGTCACAGGTAATGAGAAGAGTATTCAGTGTCCTACAAAGCAGCACAGTCTTGTGCCTGTTCTCCATTTCCAAATCTTTGTCTCTGTTGTTCTACTTATGGGTGGATCACGAAAATAATTACCTAAATGAACCAAGCACCAAAACACCATAAGTGATTGTCTACTCCGAAGAATAACAATGATTAGGTCATCGTCTTTGCTTATCTCAAGTTCCCATCCTTAAAATAAGGGCAGCAATATTTTTCCTTTTAAAAGAGCAGGACAAACTTGTTCACGTTTGAAGTATTAATTGTTGTTATTATTATTACTCATATGGATGACAGGGAAGCACCTAATGAATTCTGGTTTTGTTACAATAGGCTGTGACTGCTATTGTTATGACTAACGCTGCATAAATTGACTGGGCTGCCTGTTTACACTAATGCAAGCTCTACCACATACTTGCGGTCAATTTTCAGCTCTGCGGCCAGGAAGTTCTTACAGGGCTGATCATTTTGTATCACACCTCCGTCCTTTCAAAAGAAAGCAGCCTTGCCCATTCAGTAGAATCTCTCTGCATGTTCCTCTGAACTGGAGCTGCCCAGCATGTTTTCTTACTGCCTTGCAATGGCAGAGTTTGTCTGCAGCAATTTCTTCCTTTCTGCTTTAAAAGACATAAAGGGGAATCAGCTCAGACTTCCAGCTGTTGATTTCAGATGCTTTCCACAGAGTGGGTCCTTTCGGCTGTTAGAGAGTCAGTGCAGAAAAACAAATTGCCTCCAGTGTGTCTTTGCTCAAGACCAATCATTGCTCACTCTGTCTTTTCATTCTTAGACAACATTTCTAATTATATTTAATAATTTGTTAGGAGTGACCTAGTGGGTGAGTGGGGTGATAAAATGGGGCGTCAGGCATGTGTACGTGGGCAAGTCAGAGTGGCATCTTCTCTGCTGTTGGCTGTCAGACAGGAGTGACACCGATTCCCCCAGTCAAAGCCATCACACGGGGCAAGAGCAGCGTTACAAACAGGCTCTGCCCGCTCCTCGACGGGCCAAGCCGCACGAGCCACACGGCCCTTTCCCATTAGGGCCACCTCTTCCCGGCTGCTGCTGGCCTGTAGCCCACCCCTCCGCCCCCGCATCCCCACGGAGGTTTTGGTGTTCACCTCTCCCTCCTCCGTGTGAATTTTCAAGCCAAAGGCCACCTCTGAAAGTTGGCTACGCGGTGTGTTGCGTCAGTCCCCGCATAGCTCATGATTCAGCAGTTGTACGAGTTTCATACCTGTTAGGGACATGCCAGAAACCACAAATGTTCCTAAGCCAGGAACAGCAAAAGGAACTGGGAGTTTCCACTCGGCTGAAGACAACAATGTCTGCAGCAGATTTTCTTGTAAATTAGTTTCATTACATTGCCAAGAGACTGGATGAGAGGAGGAAAACCAGCATCTGGATTTCTAAAGGCCAGAAAGCCTGAGATCTTCAAGAGAACAAAAGTGACGCATTACTGGCATTACTGAAATCCGTTCAAAGGGGGCGAAAGTCCTACTGGAAGTGAGGCTACAAAACCATTAAGAATTTTGGGAAGATCCCAGGCTGTGAGATCAATTACAACACTCCTGAAGTACATGGGAGCGAAATGCAAACATCTCTGCAGGCATCAGCTTGAATACCATTATTCAAACAAGCGTTGGCACAGCAGCAGCCACCGCGGCGTGCGAGCCGCGCGTCCTGGTGCCAGACCCCAGGCAGAAGGGCTGCCCGGCTGCTGCTGGAGCCGGGGGTAACCCGAGAAGGGGCATCTCCTGGCGTCCCGCGATACCTCCTGCCAGCTCTGGCTGCCAGAGAGCCAGGAACGCGTGCCAGCAATGGCAAGATTGCTTCTCACTTAGCGTAGCAGAGACTGGGACACAGCCTTATTAATTTCATTCAACTGTTGGCTCCAATGCGTTGAGCTGGCAAGGAGAGCTGTGACAGCAAATGCTCGTGTTGCGAGCTCAGGAAGCCTCGTTCCCTGCCTTCATCCTGCTCGTTTGCCGCCCCCTGCTACGCGCAGGGATTTTAGGATCAATGCTATTTAGGTGCACGGAGGAAGGGAAGGATTGGACAATTGAGGGTTGGCAAGAGAATAGCTGCTCTTTCGCTGGGGTTTGTAGTTGCGGTGTAGCCAAGAACAGTGGCTGGCGTGCAGCTGTTTGGGAAGAAGGGAGTCGTTAGATGTGACTGAAGGAGTGGGAGTGATCGCCGGCTGCTGGGGCTGGGGGCGGTGGCTTCTGCTCGGGCAAAGTGGCACCACCGTAAATGAATGGAGAGTGGGGTGGGGGACACTGGAGATCGAGCCTGGTCCAACGCTGGATTGCCATCCTGCGTTAAATGAAAACGTCCCAGGCTGAGGCAGACGTTGCTGAACTTCTTGTCAGGCCGTTCCCTCTTCTGCCTTTGCCCTCCCAAAGCAAGGCTTTCTTGTGTATGTGTGTGTGCTGCAGGCAGAGACGGGGATCCCCTTGAACTGTGAACCGTTGCAGACAAGGGAATCCTCCCTAAATAGCCTTGAAGTCGTTTTCCCAACATGCTTGGATTGTAAATGCTTGCCAGCTCCACATAAGGGCTGCTTGGCTGTGATCAAACAGAAGGCTTAATGATGGGAGATGTAAATTATTGCCGTGGTTGCTGGTCAGAAAGGATCAGCACAGAAGTGGGAGGCTGGATTCGCACAGAGCTGCTCTGCATTAGAGT
>VXAA01007298.1:413364-429019 GCA_013399115.1 Anseranas semipalmata
GCGTGCAGCAAGGCATCTGGGGGTAACGTATTGGCTCATCTGAGCTCTGGGGGCAAAATATGTGCACGTGGCTTCAGCAGGACTCTGAGCTCTGGCATTATCTGGTGTGGCTTTGGAAAAGTCGTATTTGGGAAATAATTGGAAGCATAAATTGTGTGCGAGAGTGAAGGGTGGTGCTTCTGCCGCTGCTGGGGCTTTCCTACCAGCTCCCGCAGTGCATAACTGAAGGATTGCATCCTTTTCCCCTTGTACCAATAAGCTCTGTGGTGTGACATGTTTGATAGTGCAGTGTCTGGAAAAAAATACATACCTGGCACCCACCCAAGAGCTATTTATAGTACGAGTTCCTAGAAGAAAGTGTGACAACTTCAGAAAATGAGGAATTGCCAAATAATCCTGTAGAGAGCAGTAAGTTAACCCCTCCAACACCAACAGCCCCAAACCCTAGTGAGAATCGGTACCATGTGGCTGCATGACGGAAACACGGCCAAGAATCAACAAGGACAGCTTAAGAGTCCTGCATGAAACTCCCACGTTACAGGCAACAGCCCTTGTGAAAGATGATGCAAGCTTTTTGTCCTTCTGACAAATCCTCTAGAAATAAAGCCTGAGGAAACAAAGACTACATTCTCCCGTGACACTGTCATTGACACTGACACTGTCAGGAAGACACCTCCACTAAGTAAGTAGTGATCTGTCCTTCAGACTTTTTCAGTCCTCAAATCTTACTTGCTTTTGCTACACGTCTTAAATAAAGGTTCTGCTGAAGAATAAAATACCTCCCTAGTATGACATCTGAAATAGGCACCCATGGGGCTGTTGGACTGGTCGCTCCAATCAGATGCAATTTTTGCATCAAATATAGTTGCCCCTTTCACAAATCATGGCCAGCAGATGTTTCTCCAGCTTTGTCAGGAGCAGGTGGACAGAGGTCTGCAGGGGAACTCTTTATTTTTATTTATATATTGACTTTATTTTTGACTCTGCCTGGCCTGCTATTGCACCAGGATGACCTTGACCTTTCCTGGGTAAGGAAGTTCAGTACATAACTGAGTGTTGAACCCAAATACGTGAAAAAACAACAACAAAAAAAACCCAACCCCAAACCAGACATTATGTAACTTCTGCACAGAGCAGAGAGTCCCGGCCAGTATATCCTACTGCCTCCGTCCCTGTACGTCTGTAAACACCCTTTACGTTGTGGTTATACAATTTGTACGCTTCGTGCAATACCTTCACTTGTTCCACCCGCCGGACTAGTTGTAACAGGCACTAAATTATGTTTTTTTTTGTTGCTTGCTTACTTTATACACCTGCAATTTCCTGCTTCATACGTCCAGAGACTTTTTGTAGCCTTTAATTCAATATTATTCATAGATTTTTACCAAGTAATTAGTTAACTTTGTAAAGCACCTTAATGGTCAGTGTCTTTTTAATTATATATGGCAAAACCTAGAGAAACAAAGGAAAATTGACCCAACTTGTCATATCTGGTTTTGCAGAAAGTCCTTGAGGTGACTGAGTGTCACTTTCTCTCTGTATTGTGTTTCACGCACGTCCCAGCTCCTGTGTGTTCAGATCACACCTCCAGTTCCTGACTGATCCGTCTGTACGCAGCTTCCACTTGCAGGAGGCTGCTCCTGCTGCCTCCAGCAGTGAGCCAAAAAGCAAGATCTGTCAGGAATTTTGGACAGGAGAAAAAACGCTGATATAGTCTGGTGGAGTCTTGCTGTTGTTGCCCCAGTCCTGTTATTTACTGGAAACATATGAAATGTTGTTTTCCTGAACATAGCTGCATACTGCGCAGCTTTGTGCTCACAGATCCAAACACTTTAGCACTCGGTGCCTTGGCCCCAAACTTTTCCCCTCTGCTCTTCACAAGGCTGCGGACCTGCTGCTTGCTCTCACTGAGGCTGCCCTCCCCGCCATCTCGCTTCTCTGCTTTTCTTTGTCCCTCCTTCACAGGCACGCACACCAGCAGAATAACAGAGAAATCTCCTCTCTCCCAGAAACCTGCATGGATGCCTGTCCTGACGCAGCAGCATGCCTGTGTTGGAACCGCAGGCTGCTGTTGTTACAGCAGTGTCTGATCCTAAAGTTTGACTAGTTCATAGAGTCATCTGAAACAAAAACTTCCTATCCTATTGAAGTTGTAACACTATCATGTGTATTGTAGAAATGACCAAGAAGCATTTTCCACAGCTATACAACTACATCATGGCTCAATGACTCCGTACCGGTTAACATATTTCCTATATGCAGCAAAAGCTCATCATTGAGATCCATGCCCTTTCCAGGGAATCTATCAGATGCCGTCTGGCGCATTGGTGAAGTGTGAGATACAGCTCGGGTTGGTATAGTTGGAGTATGTTTGAGTATCAGCAACACCGTCCTGCTTCAGGCCCCAGTGGACAAGCAGCCACATGGCAACTGTGAGCCTTGTTGGCAGCAAGAGATTAAGGAATTAATTGGCAGGGTTAATCTTCATGTCAGGGTTGGAAATGAATTGTTAATTTGTTTGGATGAGCATAAAGTCCTATCCCAGCGATGGCAGGTGGGATCACATGAGAAAAAGCCTGCAAAGTTGCCCTTCCTGGGGGCCCCTCTATTTAACACCTTGTGCTAACAAACCTCCCAAATCCTTTGCCCCTGATGTGTGAGACTCCTTGGCGGTGCCGTGGGAGCAGGCTCTGCTGTGCTCACCTCCTTGCAGCCGACAGCACAGCTGATGGGAGAGGGACCGCAGGGCTGGCTGCAGCTTGGCAAGGCCCTTTCGAGGTATGGCTTCTCTTTCAGATCTCGCTCCTGCGTGCCGAGCAGGTCTGATCGCTGAATTGCAGATAATGCATCAGGCCAACCTGCTCTAGGATCTCAGAGTGAGGGAGAGATGTGCTGACACCCAAATGCCACTGCTGGGGCAAGTGGTACCAGCCTTGCACACAGCGTACCAGACTTCATATGTCTGTATGGATACTAAAGCGTCTCCGACACTTATCTCCTCCAGGACACTGTAGTGGGAGGCTGTCAGATACGTAGATGCTTTTCCCTTTCTGTTCTCATTTAACACACAGGACCACAGACTATTTTCCATTTTAGTATCTTTCTAATCTGTTTAGGCTAATGCATTGGTCACATCATATTAAGATATATGATAAAAGCATTTCAGGGTTTAAATTATTTTAATGAAAATTTAACTTTTTGTCACTTGTGATCTCTTTTGTGCATTGATTAATCTAATTAGTTCAGCAGTAAGAATCACTTTCTTCTCATGCTGTGGTCTGACCCGTTGTGGCTGACACAACCTGATTCTAGACGTGACATCAAATAGGACTGGCCTGTATATAACCCTGGGCTCCTTCTGGATGTGCAACAATCCTGTTTAAGACCTTGCAGTTAAAATATTATCCTCTTGACTATTCTTCAATTCCCACTGACAACTCTTATATCTGTTCTTTCATTTTCCCTGAACCAGGGCTGAAGAAAGCATGTGTTCGTGTTTCCCAGAAACTGAGGTCCTGCTGTTCAGAGCATACAGTCACTGCAAGTTCCGACTTGAAGATGCCTATGAGAGAAGGTCAGGTTGTGAATACGGTCGGACCTGCTAAGTTGATCTGTAAGAAGTTTCTATTTATATATGTGCAAGATATGCTCCTTATTTTTTCAAAAAGCCTTTATGTGTATATATAAGTATCGCACAACTGAGTACTGAAATACAGGTACAATGACCTTCTGTTGTTATTTGTGGAAGCCAGTGTCAAGCATCTCTCTCTGTGCCCAATACCTAGTTTATTTGGAGACTGAAGCTGTTCCAAATCACTGTAAAATAATAGAGAGCTTTTATGGCCAAAGATATTTGGCTGGGTTTAGCCTACATATCTGCATCCTGTTTGTGCACATTGTGTGTCACCACGTCTGATACCAAGTGAAACTCCAGGCATCAGGGGCAGTTGGTTGTTTTTGGTGTTCAGGTTAAATCCCCTCCCAGAGGACTGCCCACTGCTTTGCCTGTGTCCTCTGCCTGACACTGACAGCTTCTCCTTTCCATACCTACCCTATTTCCCCGCTCATCCAGTTTCCATCCCATAGCCTCACAACAGATGACTGCTTACCAGTTTTAACTCTGTTCCCCTTCTGTTTAGTAAGACTAGAAATGTCTCTATGCTGCTCTCCCCCTCCGTGTGAGCATACAGAGACTTCCAGCTGAATCCTGCGTTAGAAGCGAAGTACCAGTGAGCAGTTTTGCTGGAGAGCGGAGAGTAGGGAAAAGGTGTCTGTTAGAGGTTTGGGATGCTGAATATAGCTAAAAGCAAAGCAGAAGGGCTGGTTTGATGTTTGGGTGATGCTTTGTATTAGGCTGTCACATTTGCTGAGAGGTAAATATCTAAAAATCTGCCTTAGATGATACTTATTTAGGTATTCAACCCTTAATCTGACCACAGTTGTTACTTGAAACCACAAATAATAATAAAAAAAAAAACTGCCATCAACTGACAAAGCAAATATCACGTGCATTTATATAAAATTATTTTGGGCTTGTCTGCATGCTTCAGCTTATTCGAGGAAATCTAGTTGTAGGTGTCTGTCAAGCACCAGCACTTGCTTGTACTTTCACCTTGCATTTCATGTTCTCCTCACCCTACAGGCAGCCAGATGGTTGAATGTAAGCCAAAACTAAGAAGGATTTCCTCTTTTCTTTTGAAGGGATGGGTGCTCAGAGATTTATCAGTAATACAGTTGTACTTAATCAGATAGTCTGTCCTGTGTAACTAAGAAGCCCCATAGCATGTTGCTGGCATAAGCAGCTACTCTAGTGAAGTCCCACTTGAATTACTATTTTGCATTCCATGTAAAACTGCTTTTCATTTTTTGACTATTGGTCAGTTGTCTTAAAATGCCAGCAATGAAATGATGCTATAGTACAACTTTTGTGTAATATCATTTTATATTAATCATGTTTAAAAATGAACACTAGATAATTTGGAGCAAGACTATGCTATGTATGTGTAAAATGTGAGTATTAGAAGCAAATGACGAGGCTCATCACAGACCTAATTAGTTTCTTTAGAGAATCTACTTTACACACTAGCCTGTACTATCCGTACTGATGTTAAGATATCATATAATCAGCTTTAGAAAAATGCAGCAGTCTGAAAGCCTCTTTTTATGTCCCTGTGCTCATTCACTGCCTCCAAGGAGAACACTGAAAAGCAGCATTTTTACTGGAAAGTAGGCATTTCTGCAGTGGCTTTTTTGGGTGGGATATTAGAAGTGCAATTCATTATCTTCAGATCAACTTTGGCTGTCAGCTGTGCTTTCCACAGCCTTCTTAACAAGATCCGTAATACAGATTTAACAAAAGGAGTTAGATGTTCTCTTCTGATGTTCAAATTGGGCAGTGGCAGTGAAGTAGTGGAACATAATATTTTAAGAGTTTGGAATATGCCCTAGTTCAGGAGTTGTGATCTCTCTTACTCTGTATGTGAAGTCTGCGTTTCACTTCAAACATCAGAAGTATCAGAGCTGCAAACACAAGCCTGCAGTATCTCCTCAACCCTTGTATGGAAGAGCACATCATTAACTACATGTTTAAGCAATAAACATTTTTAAAAGACAATTACAGTTTGTCAAGAGAAGTAGTCCCCTATAAAACTTAACAGCGGATGAAGTGGAATTGCTACTGTGAACGTAGTGCTATGGTATTTTAGGATCAGTTCATGCAGTGTCTGGTGACCCTGAATAGCATACTCCCCTAGAATTTTTGAAGGAGAGGTTTGCTGTCTTCCCTCAGAGGTAGAAATAGGAAGAAGAAAAACACTTGTTTTGTTGTTTCTCAAACCCTTGGGAAGCAGGAATGTGGCAGAGATTTCAACATCTCATTTATGGTTTAGGTGCACTATACAACAGATAGGTATCATACAGTGCAATTTGTCATCTGTTTCCCCATGATAGGAGCCACTGGTTCAGTCATTTGGTACTCCAGTTATGCATTACCAAAATCAAGTTTTGTTGTTTGCTTTTAAGTCAATAAACTGCAGAGCAAGGATAATTTTGTCCTAAGGAAACAATAAAATAGCTAGTAAGATTAACCTGAGTTTTTCTTTCAACCCCCCCTGAACAATTACATTATGAATCCTGCATAATTAATGGTAAGATATGCACTGTTAGTCTTGTATTATTACATAATAACCATAAGTGAGAGCAGGCCATGTTTGAAAAACTTGTTCCAGTTCTTGGTTAGTTCAGAGAACTATCGCAGTGATAGATGAAGGCAAAGTTTCCAGATAGAGAGCTAGGAGATCTACGTGTGTTTGAAGTTACTAGAATACAGGTATTTCTTGACAGTGCAGCCATTTGTCTTACAGACACAGCACGTTGTAGGTTTTTACACTTTTATTAACAAAAAAGAACCCATGGGGCTCAGACATTAGTACAAAATACAATCATGTTTCCTGTGTGTTAAAGTTTAACAGCATTTTTTTCTTTTCTTTTCAACTGTTTCACAGTTAAGTTATCAAAACAAACCCCCTGCATATTGAACTTATTATTGTGCAAACAGTATTTAAAGGATCAATTTCTGCACTAAGCCAAGTGTCAGAGAGCAGAATTTGATCTTGTTTTTCAACCCTCCTTTGAAGGACCACACGTGCTTGTTAAGAAACACATTCTAGTTTGTGTTTTTTTGCAGCAAACAATCTAAGGCCACAGTTTATCTGCAAATAATGAAAAACAACTCAAAGGAAAAAAAAAACAACAAAAAAGCACATCTTTACCCTTCATGCTTCTGTTTGCTTGACCGCGTTTATACCAGTCAACTAGCCAGGTAGCCCACATCACCTCTTGGGTATTAAAGTCAAAAAAAGCACCTAATTTTCTTTAAGCTAGTATTTTGAATTGTTAACATGCAAATTAATACACAGCCATAGTGTTTTTCAAGTAACCATAATGGTACCTGTTTAAGGACTTTATGCTTGTTCCCTTTCCAGGTGATGTAAATGAAAATCCTGCATTGATTGTATGGGCACGCCATCACTTAAATAAAAAGGCATAAGAGCTACATCTTCAGACTTAAGACAAGAAATACTCATTTTTAGAATGTCCTTTCTAAAGCATGCACTCAAATTTTGGTTAAAGCTGCATTTGCTATAGATGACAATACTTAAATTTGCAAATGAAAAACATAACTGCAGTGTAGAAATGTGAATCTCCATCAGTATGTCTTTTACACTGATGTAAAAGTGACTTGAGGTGAAGTGCTAGAAATTAGACAATGTAAGGAAGTCATACAAAAAGAATACTAAAAATACATATCCGTATATGCCTGTAGAAAAAATCCCTGCTTCTTGAATGAAGACAGATTTCACAAAACAACATTCAAACTTTTTAAAACTGCAGTTATTGATGAAATGGAGGAAACTCAGTTGCTATTCTTGTAGTTACCAGAAAAGTAAAATGTTTTAACCACATGAAGCACCAGGTTTTAACCCCAAACCCTTCTGTAAGACATATGGAGTAGTTCTAGCAGTTCAAGATCCCCTGTAGTTTGAAGACTTGACTGTAAACATGCATACTGAAAATGCTGTGTTTCTGCTCCTTTATGTGATCTGTTCATGGTGGATTACTTATTCCAATTGATGCTTGGCAGGAAGCAAACATTCTACTTTAAATGAAGGCAGCAAAGGGCCAAGTAAAATGATGTGCCTTCGTTCTTAGCAGCAACAAACTCACTGTTCTAAATGACCTGAGGAAGAAAACATTAAAATATTGCACCAAAACAAAATTAAACAACATAAACAAACAAGAAAACACTAACAAAAAAAACAATATGGATAGCAAATGACCAGTGCAGCCCCTGACAATAGATCTATAGACAAAAATGGAGGAGTAATGAGAAGCGTTGTGCCATTACCAGAGGATTTTGTTCCCCTGATGTCTCCTTCCACTTCAATTATAAGCTATATCTATTCTGGATATATTTATGCTTTTCTCTATGCCTCCCATCTCATTCACTAATCACAGAAACCATTTAGGGTCCATTTCTATTTTAGAACCTTGAAGTATACTGGAGCTTTAACAAGACTTTTTTTTTGTCTGAGATCTGACTATAAGTAAATTTCCAAAACAGAGGTAGGCTTATAAAGGCTTCTGAATAAATAAATATTGTCCATTTTGCTTAGTAGACCTGCTGTCAGCAAAAGGATCTTTCCTTGCCATGCTTCCCCTTATCGTGCTATCCGTAGGCGTAAGATGCAGACAAAGAACTACACAGTAGAAGAGGCTAGAATTCCCTTAAGAAATCCCTTGAAAGAAAGCATAGTGCATAAGCTTGTATCAAAGTTCAGTTTTCTTTTACAGACTCAAATCCTTTCATTCAGTAAATGGTTGCCTTCATAATATTGTGTAATAGCTATTTTGTCATCCATGATGTCTTTAGAATCAGTATAAATGATGAAAAAGTACCACTTGACAGTTGTTAGAAGTGCAAGCTCTCATGAAATGAAAAGTTAAGCTTGAGTGAAGATTTTGCTCCACATTTTAGTAGTGTTCCGTTCTTGGGTGCAGACAGTGTGAAGCTGAAGCCCCTTGAACACTGGGGAATCTTTTGTAAATATTTTCTTACCCTACTCTGTTCTACTACCCAAGTTCTCAACATCATCATCATTACTTGAATTCTTCCAGAGTGTTCCATACAAAGTATAAATTCTTTTTCTCTTCAGAAGATCCTTACATCTCCACTGTGTACTTTACACAGTACATTCACTTTTTAGAAAGCATTCAGTATTTTCCAGTACTTCTCACGTACCCCAAGCATAATTGCTCCCACAGTAATCCTCTGTGCGGGCTAATCCAGAAGATTCTCCTCCATCACCAAACGTGCTCATACCTCCATCTCCATTTTCTTTTGCCTTTTTTGTATGCAAACTTAAGTTTTGAAAAAGAAAGCTGTCTCCTTTTTAGTTGCACTGTCAGCTGAAGCAGCAGAAAGGTAAGACATTCATCACAAATCCTCTTCAAAGCATGAATGAAACAGGCTGAATTTCTTCTACATCAGTTGGATGTGGATCAACCTACAGAGAGAAGAATGTCAACCATTACTGCCTATAATTCTTGCATTTTGGTACTTTTTTTTTTTTTTTGATATCTGACAATAAACACACTTCAGATTCAGCAGGGTCTTTTCAAAAAGGCTGTTTTTTGAAACCTGTTTTTTTTGTTGTTTATTTTTTTTACCTCTGAATAAAGAGGTGGAGGCTGAAACCGGAACTCTTGTATATAAGCAAACACAGGACAACACAATTGTTCCTCACAGTCGATTGGTGGTGGATAAGCAGGAACATGTCTGGAAAACTCTTCCTCAGACACTACATCAGCATAATTTGGTGGTGCTGAAACACAAGAGATTCTACTGTCAAATTTCAAAGTATTCACTCCCAGCAAGACTATATATGCATTACAGTATCCAAGACCATGAAGACTACATGTATTAAATATGGTACACCATCAAATTCTATGAAGTGCACTATATTCATAAATACTCTAGCTAGAACTTTCTTTTTAGTAAGCTTAAGTGATTCTGCAGGCACACTACAGATGTGTTTAGGGCTACTCCAGCAACAAGCATGCACTGTATCAAAATATATTGTGTAATAGTAACTTTAAGGTGCCTACTGCCAAAGTAGAATTCCTACTGTCAGAGGTTAGTTATTTCAAGATTCAGTTGAAAGTCAGATAGAGGTGAAGAGAGACTTAAGGAAAGCTGGAGCTAGGGTATCCTCACCAATCCTTTTGGATTTTTAGTTAGATTCGTGTGCCTCACTTCTCATGAGTCATACTTTAATGGTCTACATCCTTTATTGATCTAGTCCTTAAACAGCTGCTACTATCTTTCTGTTGTAAACCGTACTATGTTGTATTATAATAAGTTCAATATATATTACCTTCAGGGTGTTCTGGCAGGGTTAACGCCAGCCAACTCATATCCATACTAAACTGGCTGGTAATGCTGGAGTTTCTGCTTGAAAAGCCAATACATGGAATGGTGCCAATCACTAGAGGCATTTCAATCATCAGTTTCTTAGCACCAGGAATATGGATATACACCTGTGTGACAACCCCCAAATAAGAGAAAAAGACATCATTAGACCCCATTGAATTGCTGATCCTAGAAGCTACCACACTGTCAATGTTGCAGATTGTTTAAAAATTAGGCGTTTTTTCATCCCAGATATGTTTAGCTAATACTCTGGCAGCTTTCATTATTTTCAGCCATTTCCTTCTTTCTACATCTTGTCTCTAGATGACATTAGGAAAAATATGAAACGGGTTCAGAAAAATAATTATGCATTTGCCTTTCAGTCCTAACTTCCCATTTCTGAAGAGAATGACTAGAAGAACTCAGTTTGAAACACTTTCCCTTAATATCCTCTGCAGGTCTAAAACTAAGCTGCTGCTTCCTCAGAAACATCTTCTATTTTCCCCATTATTTCTATCTTTCAATTTCAGAGTCTCCTCCAAATCTCCAGTCTCTCTCCAGTATATGATATTTATTGGTATTTATTGTTGTTCACTAATTCAAAATGTAAGAGCTGATCAGAAAATCCTTCTGTTCCCAAATTAATGTAGTATTCAAGAGTTGTTACACAAGAGTTACATATTTGTAATGAAAATCCATACTTACAGCTAATGAATATTCTACTCGAATAATACAACAGTCAAGTATAGAGGGAGATACAGGTGGGATTTTCAGAGTTTTCCCATTCCAGGTATCTGTACTCCCAGAGGCAATATGGTTTCCTCGCACATTGGCAACCATCTGACGGAAAGTTTTTGTCTTCCCGCTGGCCAGGTAAGTTTGTGTTTGGAAAATGGCAGCTTTTGGAACAACCAAGCGGGAAGAGCAATTCTCAATTTCTGCATAGATTGGTATGGCTTCCCCTTAAAAACAGAAAAAGTTCAATGAATAATTGGTATTTACCAACTTTCCTTTGGGAATATCAAAGCATGTTATGCAGCACGTACATCATCCACAATGTTATGAGAACAATACTTGTTAGTCTCCTCAAGCTAGTTTCTTTGCAGAATGGTATCCAGGCAGAATTATAGTCACCTACTACATTTTATGTATAAACAATGATTCATTTTAAAACATTAAGCATAATATGAACAAGCTGTAAAAGCTTTATTTGCAAATTACGCACCAGTCTTCCTTTTATGTAGTACTAACTGAATTCCAGAATATTTCATTTCCTCAATCTATCTGATGTTATCAAGATGACAAAGAAGCTGCTAAAGCTCATTCTTATGGACGTGTAAACCTACACAAATAGGACATTAAAAAAAACTATATCCCCAATTATGTATTTTATCCCCACTAAAAGCATCTTGTTCTTTACACTCAAACGGACATGGCTTTTCCATAAGATTACGGACTAACGGGACTTCCTTTCCATTTATATTCATGAGGGGGGGAGTGAGGGGTGGGGTGAGATTATTTTTCTTAAAAAAATTCATATAGATCTCAATTTACTACCTCCTAAACAGAACTATTCTTTCAACTATAAAGTGTTGCCTTTACAGAGATGAAAAAATCCTATTAGATGTTTAATATTCACATCTTGAAGGGTGAAGACAACTCCTCTTACCATTACAGTATCCCTTCCTCTCAATTTTGGCACTCAGAGATACTGGCCCAGAGGTGAAAAACCAACAACCAACCATCTTCTCCTGACTTCTTAGAACAGGTGTCTATAAAATAGAGGTTTTTTTTTTTCATTTTATGACATAAAGTTATCAATCACTTGCATTTTAATGTTAACGCATATCAATCATTTAAATTAATTCTAGAATCCACTTGAATTTTGAATCTCTGTACTACTCAATGGAACCGGCATTTTGCCACCATGTAAAACAGAACCAAGTTTTAGCTATCTGAACATATGACTATTTTAAAATGCCAGCCTGCATTTAGAATGTATCAAATGCAGAAGACAGAGACCTATGTATATTTGAACTTAATCTATTTTCAAAAAGATAGATTTAGCAAATTTATAGGTTTGACTTTTTAAGGGTCTAATAGAGCATTGCAGTATTTATACCCACTTATATCCTCAGTGCAGAAGAATGTGGAATTCATTTTCTCTGCAAGCAACAATTAAGCAGGTAAACTATTTGTACCTTTGTCTATCTAATAGAAAAGGACAAATGTATGCACACTGGGCTAACGTGATGCATCTTCGTAACTTGTAAGCCACACAAACCCCTAAAATTTAGTGTTAGGACAAAAAAAATTAACTATTCATGGAGGACCATCACGTGAACAAAGTCTGTAAAAACTGCATCAGAATAAACTTACAACATACAAGTACACATATCAAGGGTCCAAGCCAGGATTCAAGATACTTAAAATGATTTACTGGGCACTGCCACTCACTGTAACCACAAAGTCTCAAATCTGTGTAGTTTTACACTTTTTTGTTGTAGCCTTATCATCTGCTAAAACAAGCAGTGCCCACTATATGACCCATTGCCCTCTCCTATGCAATAACCTGTGGTCAACTCAACACTATCCTTGCAGTAACTAGATATGCTGTCTTCACACTCCTAACATGTGTTGCTGAATATAAGGACTACATTCTGCTTACAGATGTCACTGCCAAAATACTTCTGTAAGTTCTAGCTCTAGAGAGATTAAAATGTAAACATATAAAGAGGAAAAAAAAAGTGCTCAAAACATCTCTTAGCTACATTCACATCATGGTGAAATGTTAAAATTATCCTAGCATTTTAAATAAAATAGAAATTACTCATTCATATTTAAATGAATAACCATTTAGATCCAGTTGCTATCATGAAAGTGCAAGGTATAATTTTATATTATTTTCATAATATGGGCTGAGATAAAAGAATCCAGCTCATTAGCTTCTATCTAGCCTATTTTCTCATTACTTAATGCCTGATCTTTCTTATTACTCTGCAGTATTTCTAGTGATTATTAGAAGCTCAATGCTTTAATGTGGCCAAACTGTCATAAGGAAATAACTGAAAAGATCTCTGAAGCAGCTGCATGCACACACTTAATGTTAGAAAACGACATGCAAAATGGAAGGATATGTAACATAATGGCCAGAGCATAAATGACAGGCTGGGCATGATTAATACTCTTCTGTAATTACTGTTCCTCAACCTACTATTATTGAAGAGTTTAGGACACTGCAGCCCTGTGAATGTAGTTGCTCTGGTAAGAGTAACTACTTTATGCTTGTGCATTATTATTAAGCCTTATTTATGCATTTGAAGCCTGCATAACTTTTTGGCAAGAGCACCTCTGCCAGCAGGGTTGTAATCAATGGTATTAAAAAAAACTACTCTGCTTGCTATTCACACAACCTAAGATCATCTATTTATAGAGAAAAGCTTAGGGAGCTTACACGCTTTCAGAAGTCAGAAAATGACACTCCAGAATAACATCGAAATGGTTATGGCTGGATGGAAACTTTTTTTTTTTAATTTTTATTTTTGCAGCTGGCCTTAAACGAGGAAGGGGGAGTGGAGGACCCTCTTACCAATAAAGCTGGTGAGTTGACATCGATATGGCTAATGACCTGAAGCTCTGTCTGTACACTTTGATCAGGTGCTGCAGGTCTTTCCAGAATTGCTTTCACATAGTACTGAATACTGCCATACTTCCCAGTAAAAGAGGTCACCAGAGGTCTGAAAGAAGCAATCATAAAAGCATTACCATAAGTTTCTAATTCAGTTCCAAACATGAACACTTCCTGTACATATAAACGTTTACCAATTCACATCTAGTACTTTCAGGGCCTTAGGGAGACTGTAACAAACAAGGCAAATCTAAAAATCAAATTAAGACAAACATATAAAGCTGAACTATCAGTTTGATATTAAAAAACATTAGTCAAATTACACTGAGTTAATTTTCCACAAGTAGTGTCCAGCACAATCCCTTCAGGTTGCATTATTTAACTTACTCTTGTGGGAGCTGAAAGCTGAAGGGAAATTCATGTCTTCCATCTAAAAGAACTAGGCTTTCCTCACCTGTAGAATAAAAACCAATAGTATATTTTAGTTATTCCATAAATAGAAGAACAAAGCAGAGGCTTTTATAAATTATTTATGACTGAAAACACCAAGATGCAAGGGACTAGGATAAGCTTTTACTGATCCCAGTGGGTTCTGGACTGGAGCCCACACTTTATTTATTCTGTGGTGCGATTTCAATGAAAAAAATCAAGGCAACACTGAGACCTTGAGTTTCAGTTCAGGATGCAGGCCAATTTCTAATCCAAAATGGCTTCTGAAAAGCATAAAGTAAGTTTCTTTTCCTTTTTAACAGAACAGTGGTAAGTGAAGTGACTTAGGGAAGGGATTGTCCCTCTGTATTCAGCACTGGTGAGACCGCACCTCAAGCACCCATTATCAGGAAGATAAAAAGTTGCTGGGACGCATTCGGAGAAGAGCAATGAAGCTGGAGAAAAGGGACTAGAAAACAAGATGTAGGAGGAGCAGCTGATGGAACTGGGGCTGTTTAGTCTGAAGAGAAGGCTGAGGGGAGACCTCATTGCTCTCTACAACTACCTGGAAGGGAGGTTACAGCAAGGTAGGTGTTGGTCTCTTTTTTCAGGCAACTGATAGAACATGAGGAAACTGCCTCAAGTTATGCCAAGGGAGGTTTAGATTGGATATCACAAGGAATTTCTTCACAGAAAGGCTGGTTAGGCACTGGAACAGGCTGCCCAGGGAAGTGGTGGAGTTGCCATCCCTAGAGGTATTTTAGGAAAGCATGTATTTGGCACTTATGGTAGTGGTTTAGCTGGGGGCTTGGTAGTGTCAGGTTGATGGTTGGACTTTATGATCTTAAGGGTGTTTTCCAACCTAAATGATTCTATGATAGCAGTTGAGCTACTTATTCAAATTAACAATTAAGCTACCTTCTGTGCTAAAAAGGCCAGTATTATGAAATGTATTATTATTATTACTACTATATATGATCAATACATTCATTGAAGGCCTACTGTAATAGAGATTTTAAAGGCCTAACATTTACTTTTCCTACAGATAAACTTGAGAAATATTTCACTGTTACACAGTGAAATGCCATTTTCCTTTAATTCTTCAGTACTGCTTTAATGCTGCAGCGTTTGAGTGACTGACAGTTAAAGACCTGTGTCAGAAAGAGCTTCCTCTGTCTCTTAAGTCATTCCCAAAGGAGGCCAACTGCTTGCGGAGTCTGTCACTGGTGACTTCAGATGCTGCTTACAGAGCATGAGGAACCCTGAGGTGCCTAATGTAATTCGTGTAAGTGCTAACCCCTGCAGGACATATAGGATAGGAAACCAACACAAAGACCAGGAAAGTAAAAACTGCAGGCTGGATTTCTGGGCCTGTGGCTCACACTGCAGCAGTTTACACAAAGCATCCTGGCAACTGGTTGGGACAGGATTACGCTGTAACGAGCCTCCTCTGGATGCACGCTGGAGGCTGTGGCCGCGCCAAGGGACGGCTTGCTGTCGGCGGGCCTCCAGCCGCTTCTCTCGGCACTCAGACCAACGCCGGTTCCTCTTCAGGCAGCGTTTCAACCTTCGCCGTCCCCTCCTCTGGGAGAAGCCAGGCGTGGCCGCCTCCCGGTGCCGGGGCGGGG
>VXAA01007298.1:439370-501833 GCA_013399115.1 Anseranas semipalmata
ACTGACCCTTTGGCTATTGAAGTCCCCTTTCAATTTTGAAATGAAGCTGACTTACTTTCAGATGAAACAAACTCCAGCTTCCTTCCTGCTTTTTAAGAGCTGGATTTTACAAGGGGAAAAAAAAAAAAGAAATGAAAAATGAATATAATTTGTGATAGATACATAAAAAATTCAAGTCAGAGATATAAACAGGTAGCAAAGTGCCATAGGGCAGACTATCAGTAACAGCTAGCTGCGAGCTGGCTTTGCCTGTGTGGTGGTACCACATGGAAGAGGATCAGCAGCAGGGAGTGTGTACACTGCACCGAGCTGTGCGTGGCAGTGTGGTGGGCATCCCTTCATAAACCATTTGGGCATGTTACTGCAGAGCTCTGTGATGGCTCACCTGGGACATGTGGAGCTCCATGCTACACTGCCTAGGTCACTTTAGGTATCTGAACAGCTCATTCTGCCTGCATCAGTGAAAAACTGCATTTTTCGCTTTCATTTTATATGCATGCAGGGTTGGCTAGCAGAGGCAGACTGTGCTTTGACAGTTTATTCAGATGCTCAAAGGCAAATGCATTGATGGTGGAAAATTGCCACAGATGATGGAAAAGCTCCCGGTGACTTGATTTATTCAGGAATACGTCCAGTTAGACAAATCTGCTGTGTCGTATCATTTCACAGGTGGCGATCTTTATTGTTCACTTAAGGCATCTAAGGTGCACATCAGAGCACCTTTGGTTGGAAGCCTACATTCTGTACGCAGTCAGCAGAGGGAGAATCACCCAAGTTAGACACCTACAGCAAGATTGTCTGACTAGCTTGCAACGTATCGTGTCAATCTAGTATGAAAGGAATAAGTGTAAAAGGAAGTTTGCACCGCTCCTCACTGACAAAACCCCATGCTATTAACAGCCCCCTTCTGTGGAATCAGAGGATAGTGAAAGACTTCAGGAGCAGTGTGCCTTGAATTTGAATTAGCCAGATTGAATTTAAAATCAACAAGCTGAAAGGGCCTGAGATAAGAAGTCAGAACATTCAGAGGAAATGAGAACTGTTCCGGGAACTAAAGGTGAAAGAAACACTAAGTTACATTAAAAATATTCAGCAAGAAAAGAGACACCTTTTCTTTTCCTCGACACCTTTTCTTAGAAGTCATCTATAATCAGTAACCTTTCCCAGACACTTTTCCAGGCTGTTTTTAGTAGCTGAATCCTTTGTTTCAAAACCACCCATTGATTCAGTGCCCTAAGTGAGAAGTAATTAAGGTGGACAGAAATCTTGCCTGCTATATGGATGTATGAGGTGTAGAAGAGAGAGGGAGAAAGGGGAGTGAATGAATTTTTCTAAAAAATAGCTTTCACAACACGAGTCTGCTGTAGTATGTCATTAAATACAAGTGCATGTAGATATGCAGCTCTACTAATCTCTATCTATTGATCTGTTCATTTCCATATACACACTCGCTGATACACATATGTGTGTATTCCTGAAAGATAATGAACTGTTCAGGCAGTACTTTGTCAGAATATCATTTAAAGAGTTACATCCTTTTAATGCACAGTAGTTTAAGCAAACTCCAAGGTTCTTACTCGGCAATAAACCCATTAAATCATCTTAAATACCATGTCATAATGACAATTTGATGCCACCAGATGTGGCACTAGGGATTTTTTTTTAAATGCTTTCCTGCAGATACAGCTTCCTGAATTTTAAATTCTCTAGCCTGTTTGCACAGCTGTTAGATCACAGAGCTCTGCCATCTTTTTGCCTTGCATCAGTTATTCACTAAATCATGTGTGGTGTGACTGCAGACTCACTACATCTCTAACGTTTAGGCTCATATCCAGTTCCCCCTCATAAAGGCTGAATAGTTGGGCCGTATGGGAGAGGGTGTATGAGCGTTAAAATCCAGGAGCAGTATCTATTCCAGCTGTGGGGCTCCCTCATGGGGAGATTTTAGAGATGCAGTCAGAACACTACCCCTCACATACCCTTTTTCTCTGGCTACTTAGCATCCTGGGTCTGTGAAAAATACAGATGCCTGGCCCCTTTCCCGGCTTTTCTCACATTGTCAGCCAAAAAGGCAACGAGACCGGTATTGACACAAGAGAGACCTGGGAGAGGGAACACATTAGCAGGATACTGCAAGAGTCCAAAAAAAAAAAATCACGCACAAAGAAATACTTACTTCAGACAAGTGCATATTTAAATAGTGGAGAAAGACATGGGAGGCTGTGGAAAACTCAGAGGCCAACAACAAAATTATGGCAAATGAAGAGCAGAATGAATGGAGGATAGGTTCTTTCCTGGCCCTGAAACATGGTGGTCCAGAGGCAACCCCTAATCCAAGAAATCCCTTATTTCTGGTTCACAGAAAGGAGGAGACTGTCTAATGAGCAGGTTGTCTCTTTTCCTGACCAGCAGCACTGGACCGAACAAAGACAGGACACTGGGCCTTGGCTCTGATCCCATGTGAGAGTGACCACGTCGTTAGGCTTTTTGTCACGCTGTGATTTTGTCTGGGTGGGTGCCACATGATCAGAGGTGGCAAACGCAGCTGCTCGCCCTCTGAAACCTTGCGTTAGACATGCATTTCCCCCTGAAAAAGGCAGTGTGTGAGAGATGTATGTTGGCAGGGACTTGGAGCAAGGGCATGAGTTTTGTGCAGTTACAGCGTGCTAGTAAGTGCGATCACGTTAGGCAGAAGCATTGATGGTGGGATTTGGTGCTGTTCTTTGGCAGGTCAAAATGTCTCTCTGTGACCTGGGGAGATTGCTGAGCACTTTTCCTGAGAGTCAGAAAAATCAGCACAAAACACCAAAAGCCTGGCTATCTGCATGAGCCAAACAGCCCCCTGAACTCAGCCCGAATGTGATTCAGTGTTGTGACAATCCCGAGCTCCTATCATTGCCAAAGGATTATTCAATCCTGATTTAACATGAATTAGAAATGGTCTTAAAAAGGCTGATTCAAAGCCTGGTGGAAAGATTACCACTAACTTGCATAGAGTTTTGGTTTGATTCGCTGTTCGGCTTTGGAGCTGACACATGAATGTTTGAGCAGCTCTGTACTGAAGAGGGCATGCAATGCTGTCTAGATTACCCTCCAGTGAAGTGTAATATTTGATAACATCAGTAAATACAAAACAGAAACAAAATGACAACAGCATCTGAGCAGCTTGTGATAGCAAATGAGGTGGAAAAGTTAAATGGATATAGAAAAGGATCCCCAGAGGTTGGATCGCAGCATGATGCTGGTAGGAGCGTGGTTGTTTCTATACTGGTATCAACACGTGGAGCTCTAAATCTTTTTTGGATCATGGCTGAACAGAGATTTGCTCATAGCTACCTTTTCTCTTATACATATTGTATAGGCTGTCCTCCTCTCCTACCAGCAAACAAATAAAACCTCTGTGCCAGCTATAGCAGCAGTTTACATGGAAAAGCAATGAAGCAATTTCAGGAAAGTATTAAATGTAATTTTGGCTTTTTTTTGCTGTCACTTAGCAGCTCGAAAGAGGAGCTGCACTGATGTGCAAAGACTGGTGTGTGTTATGCAAACTCATATCACAATCTCATTGACTGTTTGTGGACCCCCATATCTCTCTGTTTCCATCTGTTGTTTTATGTTTTAAGACTAAGTTGTTTGGAGGATGTCCAAATTCCTCTCCCTTCCCCAACCTGGGTGTTGTACCTGCCAGCCTTAGGCTCCCTGTATAGACAATAGAGAGAGAAGCTTCTCCGAAGAATGACTCGATGATGTGCTCCAGGGTGCTCCTTTCTGTCCCTCCCCTCCCTTCCCTCCTTCCACCCTCCTTCTCTGACTGCGGAGTTTTATAGGGTGCCTGAATACATTGCCCCAGTTAAGGGCCAAAGCTTGATGGGATGAATTTGGGCTGTGCTGCTTTCTCCAGTTGGTGATGATTCAGAATTAAGATAACACAGACTGTAAGGAGTACAAATGTGTGATCTGCCAGTTTCCTGTGGCCCACGAGTGGGCAACAGCAGAAGCTGCCATGTCTCAGTCTAGAAAGTAGCTCATGGCTGACACAATATTTCAAGAGATAACAAGGGAATTTTGAGCTTATCCAAGAAAATAGAAATGACACAGAATATAAATAAGCAAGGCATATAAAACATAAACCCAATCCTATTAAAATTAACTATGTTTTAATTTCTGAAAAGGATGACATGTTGGTGTTAGATGTACTGAACAGGGAAAGATTACATGCGTCATTAAAAGAAAATGTTTTCAAGGGCCCTTTTAAAAAATTGTATCTATGTTTGTAATTGCCATGTGCAAAATATAAAAATCAGAGAAGGGAAAAAAAAACAGCAAGCAGTGAAAATAGCCCGTTTTGTGAATTATAGGAAAAAATATACCATCTGTGATTTAGTGCAGTTCCCAAGATCCCATCTGTGATCGAAGCACAGTCCTCGTTGAAGGCTGAATCCCTGAGCCGTTCCATATGATAAAATACTTCTCTTGGAAGATGCTTGGGCTAATGGGTTTGTTTTTCTGGAATATGGCTCTTCTAGATGAGACATAAAACCCTAGAGGCCTAAATCTGCCTCCAGTGGCCAACTACAGCTCACATAAGCAGAAGCAGGAGTGAATGAAGGTCAACAATCTAAGCACCTTTTCTATCAAAATTTCCATACTACTTTTTATCAGGTTAGGTTGTTGGGTCTAAGAGGTCTAGATGGTGATTTCATATTTGCTAGCGTAAGACGGTGTGGTCACGTGCTTGTGTACATTTAAAAGTGTAGCATCTTCTTAAAAAAAAACTCCACTTCTGGCTGCCTCTGTTTTACCCACTGTTGCCACGTTTTAAGTCAAGGAGGTAGGCAGCTAGCTAAGGTCTGTGGCTGAATTAGGGAGAAAAGCCCGTTCTCTGTTGACTTTCCAGTGCAGTTCTTTGTGCCTCAGACAAGTGTGTGTGGCCAGGTATGTTCCCGCTCCACCCACTGCTCCCTGTGGGCAGCTGAAGGCACGGGACTCCCTGCACGATGAGGCCTCACCATGCCCATGCAGCTGCAAAACAAGCTGTACCTATTTCCTTTTGTTATTGCTGTTAATTTTTCAGCAGAGAGAGAAAGACACGTCCCTCACACTGGTGGCAGGCCTCTAATGCAGATGCACTGCTAGAGTCTTCTGACACCTCTGTAAGCAGTGTCACTGCAATCTGTGTCTTAGTTCAAAGGTGGCCTTAGCAGTATCGGGTATTTATATAAATGCAACATTTTTCATTGCAGTGCTCTATTAATTACACACACGTACACACTGGTGTGATTTCAGTTACCACTGAAATTTATATCTGAATAATAAATGCATTCACCTATTTAATTTATGTTTATATTTTCTACTCTATATAATTATATGCTGATTATACAATTATAGAAAATACTTACCTATTTTGCACAATTATGCTGTTAATGAAATAATGCCCGCAACAGAGCTCTGTGTGTATGCATGTTTATGAAAGTACAGCCGCAGTTGGTTGTTTCAGAGTTGGCGAGAGCTAGCTCGGCTCCATCTACAGGGAGGTTGCTGCTTGAACAGACGTGGTACAGGGGAGGAGGGTGTTTGTTATTGCTGTTATCACCTGTGGGTGAGTCTAGTTGTATTACAAAATGGTTTCAGCTTTATTATAAAACACCTGCGATAAGGATGTTCATCCAACCTGATTTCATGCTTGACTGACCCGGCTCCCCGTCCCCCCCTGTTTTGATGCACTACGCGAGGTGCAGGGAGCTGCCCGAATGGGACACCCCGCAGCCACCGTCCCCCTTACACTGTGCAGTGCAGGTCAGGACACTGAGCCCGCGTCTGCAGTTGCCCCTGTTGGTTTTAGGACAGACGTTTCATTGTGTTGTACGCAGCCTCAGAGAAATTCAGGCGTCCTTCCAAGATAGTGCTGCCCGCCGCTGCGTGAGCATGTGAGGGATGGGGCAGATTCATGTCACGGCATGCGATGTTGTGGCACTCGGCTGCAAACTTGGAGCATACGATTGCAGTTGGCTCTCGTACAGCCCTCTGGTCTGGGTGCTCTCATGCTTGCTGGGGCTTCCTAGTCACTGGTTTTAATACAGATGAATAAACAAACAAGTAGCAGCCATTGATAGCATCAGCATCTGTGTTTGTACCGATGGCAAGTGAAACGATTCACGCAAGCTAACACAACAAAGCTGCGTCAGAGCTGGGGGCAGGATGCCTGCCTCCCACCTGCCTTTCCCGGGGATCAGCTGGCTCCCTGCGTAGCACCTGGAGGGGGAAAACAGTCCTGTTCGACTGAATAAATACACTATGGCTTTGCCTCTTCCATACTGCACAGGCCTTGCAGCCAGAGGGTTAAAAAGAAGTGAGTGCGTTTGGCATGCTCTGTGGCATGCCCGAAGTCTGAACATGAATGACCAAATTGCTTTTTACTTTTTAAATTAAGCCCTCTGTCTGCATGCATGCAGCTAACACTGCTGTTCCATTAAATAAAAGAATTTGTTCCCACTCGTATTTTTAATAGGTAAGACCCTGCAGTTCGATCTCACAACTTTACTGACACAAGATCTTATTAAAAGCAATTCTCCCCCTCTCCTCCTTGAAATCTGAGCTTCTGATAGCTTCATCCACATTGTGTTTATTTTATATACACAGCTCTGCAGCTGCTGCTTCCTTCTTCTCCGATAAATGACAGCGTAACTGTTGCATCCACTAAAAAAAGTAAATAAAATTAAATGGGGAAGAACAATACATCTCTGGCAGAGAATAATAACTCTCTTAAGGCACGTATCTAAATTGTACAGCCTGATCTTAATTGTAAGGATAATTCTTTGTTATTTCAAGCAACTTGGAACACGACAGAAAATGCGCGCTCTTGGCAGTACATCCAGAAAGAATTCTTTGGAAACAATGGAGAGAATTCTCCTGAACTGAAAAGGGATTGAAGCTTCTTTATTAGGTTAATAGGGCTATACTCTGTGATGAGGGAAGAATGGAAGAATATGCTACAATCTGTTGTTTGGATGGTTTGGAAGTTTTTTTCAGCACAGACAGTACTGGATGAGGCACGGCAGCGGGCGGTTTACAGGAGGCGAGGAGCGCTGGGTGTCAGCGTTAGCAGCAAGGCGTCCCGTGACCAGCCACCTTCAGCCCTCCGTGTCTCGCTCCTCAGGAGGACAGACAGCAGGAGCTTTCCCTCGTCCTCCCCAGCCGGTGAGCCAGGCTGAGCCTGTGCCGGACTGGTGCCGCTGATGTACGGCCCCTTCTGGGCCCTAGGCCGTTGCCTTTGTGTTATCATTGCCCTCTGCTTCATTGTCTCTGCCATCGCTGATGAAGCCACCACCACCAGTGGAGGCCAGCAGCAGCACGGTGGTAGTTCCTAGTGCTGTTTAGCCATGTCTGTGGGACTGGGATACAATTTAAAGGTCTCTATTCAGTCATTAAAAAAACATCCTCTCAAATTTGCCCACAATTTGTTGGAGGAGCTGGGAAACAATATTAACCAGAGGCAGAACAAAGTAAGGGTGAGTAATGTGAAATCAAACTACTAAGTTAGAGTAGGACAAAATTTGTTGTAGCATCAGAAACTAGAATTGTTCCTGAGAATCATTCAGCTCTTTCTGGAATAAGGGGAAGCTGTGCAGATGTACAGTCTACTCGTCAGTAGCTTGACCAGTTCACAAACTGCAGTGTTGAGACTTTGAGGGAAAGCAACTTGCTGGAGGGGAGCTAGGGACGGGAGACAGTCAGGTAGTTGGGGAAAAAAAAAAGAGAACCTGGTACAGTGATCTGACGGAGGAAGGGAGAAGAAATAGTTCCAGTGAAACACTGACCTTGGTGAGGAGACAGGAAAGGATGAGAGGATAAAGAAATAATCCAGGTGATGACTTAAAAATGTAGAAATCTTTTATTTAAAAGAAAAGAGAAAGAAAAAACTACAAAAGGTAGGAAGTGCATATCTGTTTTGAAAGCAGCTAAGAAAGACCTTGGGAAAGATCAAGCCAGGCCAAGCGCTGCAGCTGTATGCGAGTAGCAGCAGTTGGCAGTCAGTCGAGGTGGAAACCTTACCAGAAGGATGAAGGCATAATGGCTATACAAGAAGGAAGAAGGTTTCCAAAACAGGTGAAGTAGCACTAGTGGGAGATTTCCCCTGGATGTTACGTGGGAGATGTCTGGAGGAAGGGCTGAAGGAGGGCATCAGCTCAGAAAAGCATACGGTGTGACTGTTCCCATGCTGCACAGCAGAACGCAGCCTTTCTGCCCTTCTAGATGTAGGGCTGGCACTCACCAGCTCTGCCTTGACTGCCCTGTAGGCGATGCCCTGCCGTAAGTGTGGCACGGCAGCCTGCACAGGTCCCCAGGAAGGTGCCCTGGGGACAGAGCTCTCTGCAGAGGGGCCCACATGCTGGGAGGGTGGGCTCCAGCTGTGCTTGCCATCCCCATGGATAACCTTAGTGTTGAAGGCAATCTTAAGCCTTCTGTTTGTCATGTTTACCGTGTAATCAGCGGCACTTTACCCTTTCACCTAAATAGATAGCAGCAAGTTGTTTACCATGGCCTCAGCCTGCTTTCTTGCCCTGCTTGCAGGGCACTCGCTGGGCTCGGTGCTGCCTGGAGGCCTGACTTGGGAGAGGGTGGGGTAAACCTCAGCTTCCTGGAGAGGAGGAGGATGCTCCGGACCACGTTCACGTACCTGCTCTGCAAGGCAGGCTGAGGCTGGCTGTGGGTTACTATTCCAGTGTAGCCTCTGGGGTAAATAAAAGAGGCCACGTTCCCATGAATGCTGGCCCTCCAACCAGCTACAGATGTCAACAGGGAAAAGGGCAGCTCCTTGTCCTCAGCCAACCCAGAGGAAAGTGTCTGAGATACCTGCATGTCTCCCTGTCACTGTTTCAATACAGCAAAAGTAAAATGCTTGTCCCCTGTGCTGTCTGGACCTACTCATTTACTTGTCTCTTTATCACAGTGTCTTAGAAGGTGAGCGGTCCCATTGCTAGGGTCTCCTCCTAGTTCTCCTGGGAGTGAACATGGCAGAGCCTGGAGCTCAGCCCTGGGATTTGGAGTGGTCTGATGGAAAATGAGAGCTTGCATCTCCCCAAAAGCCATGTTGAAGAACTTGACCTCTGCACAGCTTTTCTGAAGCAGCGGCTGCATTTTCCTGAGCCGTGAGGACACTCGTGCAGATACACACGGGGTATATTTGCTCTCTGGGTGTGAGGGCTGACCCTGGAGAAGTCTGCTCTGCTGGGCTGGACCGTTTGTCCTCTGCTCTGTTGCATGGCTGTGAGTAACAGCGTCGTGCTCAGCTTAGGCTCCCCTTGTGCTGTCGCCCAGTGAATTCCAGGCATGAACCGAGGGCAACATCTGGCCTTTTGAAATTATCCATGAAGTATCAGACACAACCTGATATGAGAGGTGGGAAGAATCTATAAACCTGAAGTGGCACCCTCATTTCCTGATGCTGCAGTTTGGTAAGTGGCAGCAAGGTCATTGCTGGGTCCATTTTTGTCTTTTAATTGGGAGGAAGATTTTACAGGTTTTGGAGTATTTGGCCTAGCAGTTATCATACTGATGCTCCTTGCATATTTGAGGCAGAACATGAAGTAGTTTGACTGATACTAATATAAGTTAGAGTTCATCATGAAATAATCATGCTACCAGAGATTTATCCTTTGGTGAAGGTGAAAAATTGTCTGGGAACTGATCAGGTTTTTCTCTGTGGCCTAAACGCTGAATTAGGACCAATGAGGTGGTGAGGACACGGTGAGCAAAAAGTCTTGCCCTGTGAATGAGGGCAATAAATGAGGTTTTCATTTAGTTGCGTAAGCTGTTAACCTTTCTTGCTGTAAAGTGCCACCTAGTGTTCACAGCCAGGCCTGCTGGCCTCTAGTCCAGCGAGAAATTTTAGTGTCAGGCAGTTTAAAAGGGCTATGAGGGAGGCAGACAAACAAACTTTAATTTTTAATAACCAGATAGTATTGATCCTTAACACATGATTGTCCTCAGTGCCTTTATTATATGATAGAATAGGAAATGTTTCAACTGGGTTAAAAGATTAAGCTAGCTCTCGGAAAGCAAAGTAGAGACCATATTGAAGGAGCATGTTATCTTGAAACCAATTGTGGAATTTCATGCACAAAATATGTGCCCAATGATGTGTCAAATTTGCATGTGCAGCGAGCATTATGGCATTATTCATGTTTGTATTGCAGTGGTGCTTCTGCATGCTGATGAAGGAAGTCAAATTAGGCACTGCACACACAGAGTGGTGCAGGAAGGTCCTTTTCTTGCAAGTTTACAAACCAGCTGCAATGAGTAGGTGAATCCAGGAACAGGAGAGCATGTTAATGACCATCAGCCTCTGTGTGGGGGTGCATGGAAGTTAATTGTGTATGCAAATTAGTCATGCAATAGCAAATGTACTTCAATAAGCCTTAAATCAGACGCAGCGAAGATGCAGTTTAGCATCCAAAGTCTAAGCACTGGGGAGGGATGATCCATGAGAACACTTAGAATTGGAGGTGGAGGGGAGGTAAAAAAGGGCACAAAAATAACTCTGCATTCAGGATTGTATCTGGGGTGTCTTTCACACTGGGCTGGGGCTGTTCTGATTGGCTTGGAAATCTTCCTGCCAGATCTGATCACCCCTGAAGCCACCCCAAGCACAGACCTCAAACACAAAGGTTGTTATTATTATTTGTTGTTATCTACAAAAGGCTGACAGCACTTAGAAGTGCCAGAGGATTCATGCCTTGGGTTTTGCTCTTGCAATGACCAGGAGCACAGTCTAATTAGCCCAAACAATGTCCATGATAGAGAACAGCCCTAGTGACAGGGAGCAAATTAGGTCTCTGACCTAGCAAAGCATTTAACCATGTGCCACATTTTTTAGTACGTGTATCTCTGGATTAAGACCTGGATGATGTAACCTTTTGCTGCCTCTAATTTCTTTGATTGCAGTATGAAGCACAGCCCAGCTTGCTGGCTCAGAAATCCTTACATACAGTTATTAATCTGCTTTCTAAACTGACTCCTTGTGTCTGGACAAAACACCAAGGTTTCCATCCAGACCAGAGGATCTTTGTCATTTACCCTCCTAGAATTCCTGTAGGAAATCCTACCCCCATATCCAGCCATCACAGCAGCTGGCTCTGAACTGGTGCTGGCTAGCAACATCTGTGGAGAAACTCGGAGTAGCTTGAGCACATCTGTGGCATGACCACTGGCATCTCAGCAGTAATGCAGGCCTTTTCTTGACAACTGGTCACCTAAGGGACTCTCATTTCCTCTGTCCAGTTACACACAAACCCATACACACGTTTTAAGGCTGTCTCAGCAAGAATGACAGCAGCTCCTCCTTTCTTTTTGCTCCTTTGTGATTTGTTGAATCACTCTTGTGTTCCTTGTCTCACTTCAGTGATAAGCGACAAAGCAAATACAACAGCAATGAAGAACCTGGAAGGTTGCACGAACTATAGGGGATGGTGAGAAATACTTAGATTTATCTTCTTGGAGTTTGGGAAGCAGGAGTTGACTCTGAGCTTGAGGGAGTCACCTTGCTGTCTGAGCTAACATGACCTTTATGAATTTCACCACTCCGTGGCGACGAGGACTTTAGGAGGGGACATGGCTCTCAAGGGAGTTGTGAGTTTAAGGTTTTACCCTGGATCCTCTCATGTGATGTTTAGAGGCTTACGCTCTGCAGGACAGACTGGGAGCATGTCTGCTTTCCTTCCCAAGCCACATTATAACCTTTGGTGGTTTCCGGGTGGATAGAATGAGGCTTAAGAAGGAGACTCCAGCTGGAAGTTGGTGGGTGTTACTCTTGATGATCCATTTGCATCCTTTGGTTCAGGCAGCCTCTGGGAGAGTATGCCACAAAATATCCTCCTGTGATACCTGCTGTGTCTCCATACTTATCATTGGACATCTGAAACCACTGGGCTAGATGGTCTGACTCTACGTCACTGCTCTTATCTCCTACGTCCTACACTAATTACAACCTCTTTAGACCTGCTGTGTGGTTTCCACTGCTTTGACAGGGCATGGTACCATGGGGGACAACCACACTTCTCTGTCCCTGCTGCATTGTGATCTGAAAGGTCCTGAAGTTGTACCTGTAGAGAGCACTGCATGAAGCTGGCAGATGAGGTACCTGCCTGCAGAGCCTTTGCACCCCTCTCCAGGTGCATCCATTTTGCCTCTCTTCTGCTGAGCCGGGTGGGATATGGTTATAATGCATACTGAGTTACAGACTGCTTGGAGCAGATTAGGGTCACCTTAAATTTTGATGCAGAATTAAAACAAGGAACTTTATCAACTCATGCTATTAATGATTGTCATGACTGTTTCTTCTTTGTTCAGGCCAGAAGTGTCTGGTGATCCCATTCTTGGGTAAGTACCTGAACACAGATTTTTCACACAATTCTCAATTAGCAGCACAAGAGAAAAACAGATAAAAGAACACTTCTGAGTTATTGAGAGGCAACCTCAGAGGTTTGCACGTCAGCGTAACAGCTCCCCTTGCAAGTGGAACCATCAGTTCTTTAGTAAAGTCCAAGTGCAATTCAGCATATGGCCAAACAGTACAGAGTGTGCCGAGAAACTTGAACTGGGATTTGTTTATTGTCATGTACTCAGTGCAGCAACATTTGTGCAGATTAGTTCTGAAGATGGGGGGAAAAAAACCCACCCCTCTTTTAATTAGTTACAGCACAGTATGTTTCTTTAGTGCCACCTCTTGGCCAGCAGACTATAGGTTTCATGCAAAGATGAGCATCTCGTGTGATGTAAACGTGTTAAACCGGCTCTGCTCCATGCTGGTGTTTCATGGAAGGAGGGAAGCAAATATTGTAAACTGGCATAGAAGAATAGCCTGAAATATTTGTATTTCTTCCTTCCTTTTTTAACAGGCTTATGCTGTGATGGGCATGGTATGGGTTGTGATGTAGAATCCTACCAGCTGGTGTGTGCTCAGGCTTTGAATATGATCATACCAAAAAAAAATCAAAAAAAAAAAAAAAAATCAAGCATTTTCAAGTATAAAAATGCCACAGTTTTTTTCCCAGCACAAAAATAAACTATTAGTGGAAAAGGTTATCCAATATTTGCTCAGTTTAGCTCCTTTAGAATACAGTTCCAACATACCGTTTTGGATTTACAGACTGCATGGTCAGAAGGACCCCTTCCACAATACAAGCCAGCGAATTTTTTCAGTAATTC
This sequence comes from Anseranas semipalmata, assembly GCA_013399115.1. Classification (NCBI taxonomy): domain Eukaryota; kingdom Metazoa; phylum Chordata; class Aves; order Anseriformes; family Anseranatidae; genus Anseranas; species Anseranas semipalmata. The sequence goes on from VXAA01007298.1 coordinate 452,577, forward strand.
TTCCATCAACTGCAGAACTTTGGGTTGTGCAGAATTATGTTTTTTCAGACTGTGGTCCACAAATCTCAGGGTTCATAACTTATTTGTTCAGAGTCAGGAAAAAGTAACTAATGCAAACAAGGCAATCTCAAGATTTGCTACCCAAGAGCTGGAACCTCCATAGCAGTATTTTCAGGAATCTGCAGATTAAGAGAAGTTACACACAACTGCACTAGACAATGCTCTTTCGATAGGTGCTCACCCTCAAGGCAAGGCTTTCAAGTGACAGATCATCCATTACATCCTTAGGTAATCTGTGAAAATAGTTAATTGCCTTCCCCTGCCATAAAACATCCGTATCTGATTTGTAGCCTGACTTCATGTAGCTTCCATTTCTAGCAGGGTTTTTTTTTTGCTACATCTCAATGGTAAACTCTTCTAACCAGGAATATCTGATTTTTTAATTTTTTTTATTTTTTTTGAGAGCATGGATGCTATCTTAATTGCCAGTTACTGGTTAATAAAAGGAACTCAATAATACATCATATAAATACCTTCTAATATGAATTACACGTGGCCTAGCTTTACTGTTTAAGTCATGCCTCAGTCACTGATTGGAATGGTTTATCCAAGTGCTTATCTTTAAGCCCCCAAATAATCCCACTGAACTCAGCAGTAGAAGGCACCCCTCAGTATTAAAAAGCAAATCTCCAGCCATTGCATTTTACGATTTTAAGACCCAGCAACCTAAGTGTTTGCCAACTGCAATCTTTCATTTCATTTTGGCTTCTCTTGGACATATTATGCGACTCTAGTTTTACTCATTAAAGTCTCAGATTGTGCTTGTTTTGTTAACAACCATTAGGGCAGGGGTTCTTACTCTTAATTGGCACCATCTGGAAATGAGAAGGAAATTACTCAGGATGAACGCAAAGACAAGGAAAGGCCTTGGACTTTTTAACGTTTGGAAAACTTGTCCCATTTGGAATAGCCACATCTGAACTGGGAACCTGCTTGCCCTTTATTTCTGCTGGGGGCCGGAGGGAGGGAGTGTTTTCTTTCAGGAAATAGACAATCTACACTTTGCCAGCAGAACTAGAAAATAATCGTTTAAAAGCAGAAAGTTGCACAATTCAGGCTGCTAGCAAACTAGGCCTTTTTATGCAAATTGAATATCTTTGTTCCCAGTTTTTTCCAATCTTGCACCACTTGTTCAGCATTTCCTCATTTTCTGGCACTGGTTTCCATAGCTGCACGCAATCACACTCTCACACAGATGCCATTCTGTGTTCAAAGCACTGAATGCTACAGGGCATATTAGTGTTTTTATGCTTTAGATCTATCTTTATGTAACTTCAGAGCTCATTAATATATACCATTTTGTGTGATTAAAAACAACAACCTGGCACAAGAGAAGCTTTGAACAGGAGAATGGATTGCAAGGAAAATGCCTTTCTTCTCATTATGCAGATTTTAAGCTAGACATGAGATGGGCCCAGAGAGTCAATGGACTAGGTACCAACTACTGCAAGGCAGTGATTCCCTGACTGCAGCCGTGCAGACTGTGTGTCAAAAGAAAAAAAAACAAAACAGAAAGAGTCAAACGCTATTTGAAATGTGAAGGTTTTCATGTTATGATTTCACAACAGTGGACACAAACAAGTGAAAAATCCCATGACATTCATCTTAATGCTTTTTACAATCTCAGTGAAAGGCGTACTCTGTGCTGTGTGAAAAGCTAGAGACTGGAGTGAGATGTGCAGGTACAGGAACGATGGCCTCGCTATCGGTATCTAATGTGCACAGACTAGAAGGGTGTAAAAACTCTGGCTGTCGGTGAAGCACAGTTCTCCCAGTTGATGTTACAGCCTGAAATGTTGACTTGCAAACTGTTGTGCCAAGAAGTATTCAGATTATGGCTGCCAGAGCATAGTTCTTCTCTAGCTGTGGATGCTGGCTTTGAAGGAATGTGAGCGATGCAGGCATTTTTCTGACCATCAGCTCTGACTTTTCGAGCTGCTTTCTGTCTAATGACACCAGCCTGTCACCTGCTAGCCAAAGCACAGGCTGTTTTAGCAATAAAAGCCACAAGCAATTGCCCCTTTCAGGTTCCCTCTCCCCAGTGATGCCCCCTCTCCTTCCAGGACCCCGATAACCTCTCCAAAAGAAGGTCACGCAGCACAGGCCTACATTCTCCTAATTCACCTAATGCTGTAGGTGTGTGTGTTTTAGATGGCGTCACTCAGCAAGGCAGACAGACGTTCTTCCCATCCCATTTAGAAGTCCATATTTCTAAGGAGCAGCTTTCCAGAAAAAAAATACAGTTTGCATTAGGATGGTTGGGAATCTGCTGTTGTTGCAGCTGGGGCAGTGGCAATAATGTAAAATCTGGTGTGTAGTCCACCCAGTGCTCACTCAAACCTTCCAGAAATGGGCATGCAAACACATTTTTCCTGTCTTAATCCCCGATTTTGTGTTAAGAGGTATGTGACTTGAGTAGCAATGTAGCCCCTGGTCATCTGGAGAGGTAACAGGGAGAGCCACAGAACACACACAATTCTGCTTCCAAACAGCAGCTCCACGCATTTCCCCAGCTCCGGGCAGCTTTTTGTTCCCCTTTCCTCCTCCCCCCTTTTCCTTCTACATGTTAAAAGGAATGTACTGATTATATGGAACTATGACAGCAAATTGTGACTAATGTATGAAATGAAAATCTGTGCCTGATGGCACGGAGATCTTAGACAGATACTCTGCAATTACTGCCTCGCTACAATTTTTGCTGGGTGTTACTTGCTCAAACACAATACTGAGCACAGGCAATTTACTGGAGAGGTCATAAAAAAAAATCTCATTAAACCCACACCATTTAAGACCAGGTAGTTTCCCAGCTCACGTTTCGGCTCGGCGCAAAGCCGTGGAGGCCGGCTGGGTGGCTGCCCACGGGAAAAATCCCTCTCTGGTGTGAAGAAAAGCAGTCAGAGAGGGAAGGGTGAGCTGTGTGCTGTACAGGAGGATGCAGAGGCTGACAGGCTGCAGCCTGCATCTCTCACTGCCCTGCAGAAGCAGGGGGATGTAACTGGCTGCTGAGACTGCAGGTGAGATGTGGTGAGGCTTGGAGCTGAGCAAGTCTCTTGAGTAGCCAACAGCCTGAACTTAATAGCCATTTCTTTCCCGGGAATAGCAAACCCCCTGGGGACTTGGCACTCTCTCCCACGTGATGATCTGTTGAATACTCTGCAAGATGCTGGACCAAATTCTCTCCGCAGCAGCATCAGGTGCTTGCAACTGCTGCTCGGAGCAGGCAGGGCCAGTTGGCAGCGGCGCGGGCGTCTCGCAAATGTGCTGATGTAGCACTGACACGGGAGCTGCTGCCAGGGCCCTGCCTGCAGAAGGGTAGGCAGGAATCACAGCTATCTTTGTGCAGTGTAATTTACTGACAGGCCCAGCTGTCCTGTCTCCTGTTTTTAGGTGGTAAATACCCCACACAGAGGTGCCACAACTGTGCCAGTCAGGGTGAATCAAACTCTCCAAACAGCCACCACTGAAGTGTTTTGCCTTCTCCAGCCAATGACCTGAGCAGGTAGAGAGGCTTGGTGTCAGCTGGTTGATACAAAGAGAGAAAAGACACTTCCCATCATCCAAGTCTTTTATAGCTCAGATGACGCTTCTGCATCCCAGTGAGGTGCCGGTCCAAGAAGAAATGCAGGTTCCAAATCTGCCTCCTTGATGCTGGCCATGGCTGGCTGGAGCCTCTGCAGGGGACGGCATCTGTGCACACCGGCTCCTTGCTCCGGTGCTGTGCCATGATGCCTGACGGCCGGCGGCACGCGAGGCTGTGTGTGAGCAATGCGGGGCGGGAGGAGCGGCACTGGAAGCCGGTGCTCCATGGGCAATCCGTGAGCCTGGCTGGCTCCAGCACGTCTGGGAGGAAACACACCTAAGTGACTCCAAGGAAGGTGGTTCAATCCAAGAGGTCATGAAGGTAACTATGGACATTGAAAAAGCCCAATAACAACAACAAAAGATCAGTTCACTGAGTTTTCTTCCAAGAAAACGACAATAAATATTTAAAATGAGTTAATTCTCTTCCCACAACGCCCTAGCTCATCCTTTTTATTTTTTTGCCCATAAAGCTTTGCTTTCCATTGGAATACTACAATTGAAAGAAAATATTTGATATTGATGGGGAACCAACATAATAATATCAGTTACCCAAAGAGAGGTATTTGTGTATATAGAGAGAATTTAACCTCAAAGACTCAGTTCACCTATTCATGTGTGATTTATATTGCCCGAGGCTCCGAGGCAGAGTGAACATTGACACCCTTTGATGTTGAAAGAAGCCTAGTGACTGGCCTTTGGAGAGATTTGTGATGTCTCTATCAGCCTGTCAATGGAAAACCAGACAGCAAAGCCAGGCCCCCTAAAGATTTCAAGGCCTTGTAGGCAGAGAAATCATGTAAGCATTTTACTTTCACCGAGTGCATGAGAGGCTGAGCACAAACGGACAGTCTAATTGAGAGGTTGCAGAGCGGTGTGCTGCAGTCTGCATCTGCACGGCTGTCCACGACCGATGCCCCTTTGGCCAGGAAAAGGGGGCCAGTGTCAGCAATGGGTGTGTTTAGCAATTGCATGCCCCTGGGTGATGGAGCACTTAGGTATCTCTGGCAGCCTGGTAGGGATGTGAGAACCCATGGCCAGGGCTTTAAAGTGAGCAATAAACCTTGCTTATTTGAAATGGAAAACACTTTCTTGCAATTGCAGATGGGCAGATAAGCTCTGAACGTAATTATTGCTCACCTCTGTGGTATCAAGTGTCAAGGGTTTGTCATGGAACGAAATAGTCTTGAACAGGTTTGATATCCTATGTAGAAAAAGACAATACCACAACAAAAAAGAGATGCCAGCAGTGCAATATGCGCTGCACATCCCTGGCACGGCACCAGACCATGCACCAAGGTTAGTGATGGGAAGCAGGTGGCAGGAGGGACCAGGAGCTGATGCTCCTTGTGAGTTGAATTCCCAGACAATGTGTTGAGTAACACTTTGGAAGATAGGATTAAAATTCAATACAACGCTGATAGATTGGGGTAATGACTTGAAAACAGTAACACGTGATATAATAAAGACAGCTGTAGAATGGTTTACACAGAATTAAGGACTGCTGGCTAGGCACAGCAGGATCTGAGGATTACTGGGGATTATAAACTGAAGATGCATTTAAAATATGATGCTATCACAAAAACAAAGGACCAATGCTCCCTGGTTATATTGAGGCTGAGAGCTCATTTGAATCAGGTGTGTCCAAGGTTGCAGCTCATCAGGAAAAGTACACAAACTGTCCAAGCACTTGGAGACGAGGTGCAAGGGGGAGCTGGTACGTACCACTTGGCAAAGAAAGACTAAGGAATTGCCTGTGAGAGAGAGACTGCAGCATCCAGAGACTGAATCTTGTTACTGGTCATTGAGAACTGAGAAGTGAAGCTATAGGTAACTCAGAAACAGACGGGGGAATGGGCAAAGACCCCAGCAAACAAGTGTCACTAAATGCCTTGCTCTGATGATGGCTTCTGATTTCCCAGAAAAGGAATCGTGCTCTGTCTGCTAATTTGTGTCTGGTTCATTTTACATGTGATGGAGATGAAAAGTTGTAACTTTTTTTTTACAGCCCAATTCTATTAGGCAACAATGAAGAGGGCAGGAATAAGGCAGTAAATTTCTTTGCTGCTCTGGCTGCAGCCCTGAGAAGCGCCCGTACCTATAGCATTAGCAATGCCGTATATCGTCCTTTACTTGCTCTTGTCCCTTTGGAAAGTCCAACGTTGGCATCATCCTTTCCTGTCTCTTTCCTTGTGCCCTTCAAGTGAAAGGACTGTAAAGTCACAGGCTTACAGGCTGTGAACAGGACATCTGATGCAGAGAGCAGGTATCCGTAAATTTGCTTCAGTGGGAAAGTGGAGAGAAATTGTGGGTTCTGATTTTCCAGGGAGCCTCTGTGGGGAACTAATAGTCTAGACTTGTCCTTTTTGAGGCCTAATTATGTCTCTCTGTCAAACTATAAAAACAAGAGTCTGTAGCATCACAAGGGAAAATGAAAGCTATTGGCCTGTGTTCTGCATTTAATAGGATGTCAAAATCTAAAGCACAGTCTGACTGGTTTTTGACTGAGGTTAGAAAAGAAAATACAACTAATTAGGGTGTTTCTGACTATCCCTCTCTGTCTAATAGCTGTAGACTTGCAAATTGTAGCATACTGGGAGTCCCAAACTCTCTGATCAGTGCTGCTGCCTGGATGGGAGGGGTCTTTCCCGCTGATGGGATTCAGGCTCCACTTGAGCAATGTCACTATTAGTGGGGACAGTTCCCTGGGAAATGCCTTGTGCCGTTGTACATCTCCGTGTCAAGGAGATGAAGAGCTAGGATTTCAGACGTGAAGAGGTGTAGCTGGAGAGGAGTGTTCCACGTCATAAGCTGTTGATGAACTAGTCCTTTTCAGCTTTCTTTGAAGATTAATTTCTAAAGTCTTTAAATATTTGGAAAATACCTTGTGTATGAAATGCAGGTGTTATTCTTCAAGTATCATGGTCCCCGAATCAAACACACAGTGGTCTTCAGCATATAGAGAGAAGTATGAGAGCTAGAATTCACCCCTAAAATACCCCAGATGTCTTATGTGTGAACTAAATTAAAGCAGTTGGTCCCAACCTTCGTATAGTTAAACTGCTCTTCCATGTTCCTCTCTTCCACCTGCTCCCACGTCCCAACCATTAACTCTGCTCCCAGACTTGTACAGCAGCTTCCTTCTTGTCTGCAATCTTTCATAAGCAGATAACAGAAGACAACATGATCATGTATGTCTAGAAAGTCTGAGACAACAGGAGATGATGCCCTATATGTAAACAATTAATGCATTAATTATACCTTGGAGTCTGTTGTGTCAGAGAATATTAGATGATGTCCTAGTGCCTTCCTCTATCATTTAGAAGTTAGTTTGAGGGTTTTTCGCATTGAAATAATTTCTTGGAGAGAACTGTAGCAGTTACAAGTTCCTTTTACCTTTCCCTTGTCAGCTGCCCTCATTCTGAACCAACGCTACGCTCAGCTGGCTCCTCATGTTTTACAGATGAACTGAAATAAAAGTGGAATTTGTCCCACTGTGAAAGAAAGGAAGAGGAAAAATAACTGTCTGCAAGGTTTTTCATGCAAGTCCCACATCCTTGGTTTTGCCCTCTTTTTGACACAGAAATTTGATTGTCTTCTGCTTAGACATTCTGGGGCGCCTTTCTGGTTTTCATTCTTCTTTTCTGATCTAACTTTGGGTTAGTCACAAAGTTGCCAACTTTGCCTCACAGTCAAAATTAAACACTTCAATTTAAACTCAGAGGACCATCAATGGGCAGGAAAAAAAATGTGGTCTCTAAATGGTGATTTTTTTTTTTTTTTTAATGTCATGTCTGCAAGGTCTTGCACAGGGATTTGAGTCAGGAAGGCAGAGTCAATGAGTCCACAAGAAAATGGAAGGTCTTTCCTGGAGTCAGCCTATAAAGAAAGAAAAAGGGTGGAAAAGAGTGTAAAAGGAGAATGACTTGCATAACCCAAAGGAACTTAGGAAGCTGAGAGAAACAAGAGCACCTGGATCTTTTTGGAGACTGCCAAAATACTGTGTGACAGGGCCTCAACACTTAAATGGAGATTTATAGCTGTATTTTCCAATAACCGCACAGTGATTTCACCCACAAATAATAGTTTCTGCAGACACAGCTAAACCATGCTGTAAGGCATGCTTTTTCCCAGGCTGCAGCAGCAAAGGAGACTCGAAGCAGCTTGGGACCAGTACTGGAAGCAGAAAAAAATTGCTCACTAGAAAGCCTCGTCTAGGCAGACTGTTCTCTGGCTACGTATGAAAACAGCAAACTTGCATGGACATGGACATGGCATAGAACAACATCTGCTGTGGCAGTGGCAAGGAAAGCAATGGCTCTCAACCATCACTTGAAAAAGCCTTTAGCCCTAGGTCTGTCCTGTGTTTCCAGTTGCAGAACTGATCTCACTGTGTGGCAAAACTGTGGCTTTTCTATGGATTATTCCCAATGCCCCCAGCATTATTAGCAAAAAGTCTGGGCAGGAGGCAGTAGCTTCATTTCGGTCTAACCCCGAGATATGTCCATGAAGGTTTCTCACCTGGTGCCAGGTCCTCTACTCCGGGCAGGGACCGGTCACACACGCTGTCCATGGCCCCTGAGCACAAGCTTCCCAAAGCTTACTGAGAAGCTACTTAGATAAGACCTATATCTATATTTTTAGGAAAGCTTTTGAGAATGGTCTTAACCTAAATGCCCATTTAAGTCTTACTGAATCTTGGTAGAGGCAGATTTAAACATGTGCTTAAATAATTTCCTGACTGCAAGCTGCAGCCTTCAGTTGTGTGTTGTTTCCAGTTTAGCGACGATAGCCTTCTCTCAGCATGAGTAATGTGCGAGTTAGGCAGCACAGGGTGAATGAAATGATAAATTACCACTTCTGAGAGGATGGTCAGTTTGTTTGCTGTCCCCCCACCAGCTCCTTTCTTCTGCAGACATTCATTGTGGTTTTTCCAATCAGCACAAAAGCCTTCCTGACTGCCCCATGCTTAGCACAGCTTGTCAGGAGCTACCGAAATCCCACATCTAAGCACAAAGTTGTGGGGCATTTCAAAGTTTTGACAGTGACCAAAACAATTGGAAACTGCAATTAAAATATAGGCCACTTACAAATGGAGGGGGGAATAATAACCACAGAGCTCAAATTTAGCATAAAAAGTTAAAAAACAGGAATCATGGGGGTGGGAGGGTCTGCTTTTTTTGCCTCTGTCTTCATCTGTACTGCTTAAAGGGTTGGAGGGGATGTGCTGCTCAAATAAAGGATTACTTTTGCCTTTTAATCTGTGGCATAAAGATGACATAAAAATCTACTCCTGTGAGTTATCATGTAAATGAATCCAAGTCAAATAACGCACAGGGAGCAACAAAGCAACCCAGCCCGGTCTGCGCTGCAATATGGGCGTTTAATTTGTACATAGAAATCCTAGGAACTGAAAAAAGCTGGGGCCATTTCAAATGCACAGCCCCACACGAGCCTTCCTCCTGCAATAACTGATTTTGGGGGGGGAGAGGTGGGCAGGGGGGGAGAAGAAAGGTCAGCAAATCCATGTTAGATGACGGCACAGATTCCTCGGCTACAAAACGCAAGGGCCGAGCAGAACAAAGAGATTTGCATTCTAAGTGATGCAAAGCAGCCAGCAGCGTTTTAATGTTGTGTTTGCTCTGTGATGTCTTCATCAGGCGCTCAAAGGCAGCGGCTCTGGCAGCCGCGGGTCCCTGCGAGCCTGTCAAACTCCGTTTCCATGGTTTTCCTTCAGGCAGCACCATCGGCAGACAGCACGGAAACGGACCCCTGCAACCTGTTTTGAACAATGTCTCTGATGTAGGGCCCCAGAGCGGGCATCAAACTAGCAACAAGCAGCAAGAAAATAACAATTTTGCTTTTCACAGGTGTCAGAACGGCAAACAAAAGGCTGTTTATAAAAGATGCAACATCCCCTTTTTGTTGGTGTTGGCAGTTTAAAGTCAGCCGGGCAGCCATCGTGTTAAGGAGGAGGTTTTGGAGGGGGTACACTGCGAGAGAGGGAGCTCATCTTGAGGAATTCAAATAGTTTCCTCTTGAATCCTTTAGCATCACTACATAGGGCCTTCTCATCTCTGAACTAACAGCTATTAATGGAGTTACAATTATTCCATTTGAGTCAATGAGGAAGGCTATTTTATTCAAACAATTACTTTTTTTTTTTTTTCAGACAAAGAAAGCATAAGGGTCTCACTCTTCCTTCACCTTGAAGAGCGCTCTTTCATTTAAACAAAAAGTTCGGAGCATTTGAAGCCGTATTTCAGCACTGATAGAGAACATTCAAGAGGTGAGAAAGATGAGTCCATGGTCTTTTGCAGTCATGGCTGCCCGTGTGCAATGATGGCACTGAAACATAAGCCTATGCTAAAAGGGCAGAAATCAGGAGAGCTGACTACCAGACCCAGCTGGACCAATGAATTTCTGAACAGCACTGCTTAGTGAAGGACGTAGAATTTTTTGGCACAAACATGATATAAAGCTCACTGTTACTCTTGTGGTTGTGGATGCCATTATCATGACACTAGTGACTGGAGCTGATGCAATTCTCTTGTGAAACAGTTTTGCATTAAAGAAAATTGATGGGTCAGATGCTGAGGAAGTTACAGGAGAATCTGCTTTTTCCTACCACTAGCCGACTTTCTCACAGCCGCTGAGGAGGTCCTGGGAGCCACCAGCCTTGCTGGCTCCTGTTTCCTTTGCCATGTACCCACCAAGCCAGGGAGAAGCCAGGAGTTGGGAAGCCTTGGGAGCATCGACTCCCAAGCTGACTTTTTTTTTTCCATGTAGTGGAAAGACTTGAGCGGACATTCGGTGTTCTGAGGCTCTCAGCTTCTGTTCAGGAGCTGTAGATGGTCAGCTGGGAGCTTACAACACATGACCTTGACACTCATCTGGGGCTTCCACAGCAGGGCTTTCTCCTGCACACATCCATATGTTGGAAGTCAGTGAGCTGTAATGATGACGGTCCAGGATTCCTGGCTCTTCTGAGCTTTGACGTTCCCAGTTCCTCTTCAGTTTTCTATTAAGAAGCGATAATGTAATTCCAACTCCCGATTTCATGGTTCCCACTGCTTCAGAAACACGGTCTTGTTCTTTTTAATGGAAAATATCAAAATGTTTGTGGTTTGGTTCCAAATTAGGGTGGAAATGGAAACAAATGACAAAAAAACAAAAAAAAAAAAGCCAAGGCTCATGCAAAACAAAGATGTATTTTTCTGTAGAGCTCTCAACCCAAAACAATCTAGTTCATGGCCTGCATAAAGTTATCCAAGGTACATTCAGCAAATGATGTTCCTGTCCTCACAAAACTCACTGGAAGTTTTGTCACCTCCTACACTTTCAGAACAGACAGATTTAATACTTTACCTATACTTCAGTAGCTAGTTAGTTATTGCACAGTACCTGCATATGGAGCAGCCTGAAGTTGCTAGGTGTGCTTGGAGATGCTGAGTGCTGGGGAGCAGATACAGGTGATGCAACACCTGTTTAAATGAATAGTCACAGTATCTGTAGAGAAAATGAGCTTGGAATTGAGAAGGCTTTCAAAGTCATTATGACATACTGGTTATCTTTTTGGACTCTAATTGATCTGTTAAGTAAAAGTTATGCATTTTTAAAACGAATACTGTTTGCATATACAACACCAATTAGCACCAGAACAAGACCAGATACATCCATACTGACAGTATAGGCAAGGTATTAACAGATCCCCGTATTGCTAACCACTGCATACAAGGTTCCCATGTCCCAGGAATAGTTAAATTCCTTTTCCACTGATAGAAACAACACATTCATTCTAAATGTATTACTGTACAGTGCAGAATTTGCTCTGACTTTCTCAAGAGCCAGCTGTACAGCAGAACGAACATTCAATGAAATGAACAGTGGCTGGCATGAAGGGAAGGGGTGAACAAGCTGCAGACTTTAGCAGAGATTTCTTTTGATCAGAGCAACTGTTCATGACTTTTGTTCAGTGTCTCAAGATGAAAAAAATATGTCTGTGTCACAGTGGAGTCAGAAGCTGGCAGTCATAGTGCCTAGACTATTTTTTTAATGAATACTTTTGTTTGCAGGGTACTACATGATCACACAAAATGTGGCTTTGTATTGTTTCTCAGTTTTGAAAATAGCTGTAAGTGGTGTGGGTTAAAGAAAACAAACAGGAAAAGCAGAACTGACTTCACTGAAGAATGGTTTGAAGCCATACACTTGTGTAGCAGGGTAAAGGGGACATGTCTGGGGAATTACTGGAGGGAACTGGAAACAGTTGCTTTAAAACTCAGGGCTTTTGAAAAAAATAAATATCTTCTCTGTGTGGCTATCCTGTTATTTATGGATGGGGACTGAGCTGGAGGAGGAAGGGGTGCTTAAGAGGTTCTCACCTTGTATTCTCTCCACTGCTTAGTTAATGCTATTCTAAAATCAGGAGATAAACAGATGCATTTATTTTGGAATAAGAATATTTTGTTCTATTTTGGATTAAACCTCTCCAGAAGTAGGCTCGTCCTTGGTGTGGGCAAGATTTCCAAGCTGCACTGACCAGTGTGGAGAAACAGGCTGCAGGCATAAAAGGGGAGAGTGTTTCTCCCCAGCCTTCGTCTGTGCCAAGGGGATAGGGACCAGGGAAACGCCACCTGTACCAGCAAGGTGAAACTACGGAGGGGAAAAAAAGCATTACTATTCTGGAATTAGATTATGCATGGAGTTGCCCCAAGAGTTGGGCACTAAGAAGTGTGTTTACTTCTTGTGGGCTGGGAACTGGGTAACACCCTTGAGCCCTATCACAGAGTTATTCCATATTCTGTAGGGTGCATTCCCATTCTCATGCTTTTAGCAACACAGCTCTCATCATGGCCATCACTAATTTTATTTGCTATTCTTACTTTTCAGGCTACTAGAGGAAAGTTTTTTATAGGAGAAAAACAGCCTGCAGTCTTATTCTGCCAGTAAGCAGGGATTTATCATGTAAGAAGTCTTCCTAGGCTGTCAGATTTATATTATTCTTTGGAGTCTTGGTTGGGAAAGGTGAAAAATAAAATCAAAAAGGACAAAGAAGTTAGCATGGCACAGTGTGCAAGAGGTACCCTGAGCAGAGAAAGCACACTGGATGACACACTCGGGGTGAAACAGAAGTGGGAAAAAGTAATTTTATCTCAGCATTTGCTTTGGCTGACTTCTCAGTCACCAACATATTAATGGCTCTTCCCCTAGCAACTACAGAGCTTCCAACATGCAACTATTCTTTGGTCATAAAGACAAAAAATGGAGTTTGCCAGAACAGAGCTACCCCATTCTGGGTTGCTGACAACAGTCCCAGACTGTCCATATGCTCTGCTGCTCTCAGAAGTGGTAAAGCAACATTTTTGCTCCCGCTGGTGCCGGTGGTGTCCCTGCGGTTGTTATTGTTTCCATCCAGACCCTCTCCTCTTCCCTGGAGCTTGTGCCTGTTCTGTTTCAGGCTGTACTGATAGCAATGTCACAGATCCTGAGCGCGGAGAAGAGCGAACAGATGTAGCTGTTGTCACTTCCCTGCGAGCCGGTGGCACGGCCTGTCTCGCTTCTTTCCTAGGCAGGGCTCTTGTGGGATGGCCGGGGGGCGGTTTAGGGGGAGAGGAAGCAGGGCTGCTCCTGCGGGGCAGGTCTGGCAGGGGTGGGTGACTGGCCCACATCCTGCAGGGAGGTACGGGATCTGACACTTCTGGGGCTGCAGCATCTAAGAGTAATCTCTTTTTCTGATGGGCTGTGTGTAATAGATGAGATGGGGATTAAGGAGTGAGGCAGCAAAGGACTAGCAGGTCCCTGACTCCTGTAGGGGACAGATGGGCAGTTCTCAGTTCATACAGCAAGAATTCGAGGCTCTGACGGTTTTGGTACAGATTGACTAAAATGTTCCCTCTCTCAGTGAGCACTGGGGGATTTGGCTTCTCTCTGCAGGACTGCGTTTACTTCACAGTATGGTTCCCGATCAGCTTAAGCCTACAATGCTGTTTAAAGGGGTGATCCCATTTTCTCCTGCATCTCTCAGCTAGACACGCCCATCATGCTCAAGCCCAGCCAAAATCTAATCATGGAATGAAACACATGGCTGAATAAATGTTGCTCATACATAGATTGAATGGGGAGGTAATGCTGGTGGCAACCTGGCCTCAGATCTGCTTAAGCTGACTGTGAAACTGCACCCTTGGCTGGCATCATCTAATTCCCAAGTTTAACTCTGCATTAAGTATTCTGATGTGCTACGGCTCCCAGCAGCAATCTTTGATGTTATACTGTCCTGGGGGAATCTGGATGCATTGGACAAGCTCAGTTTGGTCAGCAGAAAAGCTGAAGATGAATTAAGATACTAATTTCTACCTTTACCCATTAGCAGTGGAGGGAGAAATTCATTGTTCTGATTCCCTTCCTCAAAAAACAATTGTGGGCAAAATACCAGCTTCTTTCCACTATTAAATCTATCGTCTTCCAAAACCAACTCTTATCACAACTTACTGTGCTTTCAGAAGAAGCGATTCAGTGCTACATGCCTTCTTTAGGGTAAGGATTTTTGTGTTTATCTGCACGCTCACTGCTGAGGCAGATAAGAGACTTTATTATCTACATTATCACTATTTTTCTCCTCCCTAGAAGCCAGTCTGACTTTAAAAAGAGAGGTAAATATTTTAGTTTCTTTTGCAGACCTAAAGTGAGGCTCTGCTTGTTTTTGTACTTATTGATATCCACTAAAATTACCAGCTTGAAGAGGCTCTTTCAGCTTCTTGGGCTAAAAACTTCCCTTTTGCTAATAGTCACTTGCACTGTTCATTATTCCCTGCTAGACTCTTCCCTCCTCTGATTGCATGTTATCACCTTCAATGGAACAGCTGTGTCAATGCTAAAGGGTGTTAATCTTCCCCTACCTAACACCTTATTGACAGCTAGAGTCAGGGAGGCCCCCAGTCTTTTCTGACTTGGTTGACTTCTCAAAACATTCCTTTTTTAGCTTCCTTTTCATTTCCTACCAAAATGCCTCCCATCCTAGTCTGACCTGCAGATGCAACCACAGCAGAGCACCATGCACAATAGCAGCCTGGGCTGCTGCAGCAAGATTTGAAAATTTCTGCCTGTATCAGTCCTAGCGATTATAACCAGAAGAATATTCCCTAACAATGTCAAGGGACAATAAGCCACAGCTAATCAATGAGCACAATACCTACGGCACACCAGAGCCCAGAATAGAAACTGCTCCGGCAGGTGGGACAGCTGGCTTGAATTTTTATTTAGTGGTTGTGAAAGGCACCGTGGCTTTCAGCGAGACAAGAGCAGCGCTGACAGTGACAGATCCCCCATTACATTGTGCCACTGAACAGAACGAGCCACTTCAGCAGATACAGTTCATTTTTCCTGAGAGTTTTGTAATGGGTTGGAATTAGTCTAGAATTTCATTTGTTTGAATTCCCATTACCTACAAGTATTCTGGACTGTCCTTCAGCTTGAAGGTCACCTTGACTTTCTGGAGGCCTGGAGAGTTGCTCTGACTCTAGAAAAGTCCAGGGCAAATCTGTGTGCTGAGCTGTTTGCCTGTACAATCTGTGTTAAAATAGCCAGCACAGCAGCGGGTGCCCTAGTCAGGACTTCCATCATCCCTCACCAGTGTTGGGTCCAAGGTGGTATTTTCCAGACACAACCTGTTGTGCAATGGAAGAGCTACAGGAAGCACCCTTCCTTTTATTTTTTATCCTCCTCAACTGCTAAATAAACGAAGATACTCAGATATATCCCGCCTGTGTTCAAACACAGCCCTGAAGTGCTGAAGTTGAGAACAAATTGCCTTTTCCTCTAAAGTCAGTGGAAAGAGACTAAAACCACTGAGCCCACTTAAGGCTTGTGCCACTTTGTAGAGGTCTCTGCGTGGGTGACAGAAGAAACCTTGATCAACGGCTCCTAATAGGAGATAGTAAGCAGCTAATCAACACCAGTTGTCCTGGCCTCCTCTTGGAGCCCCTATAGCAGAGTGGTGGCCATCACAAGTTGGCTCTGAGCAGCCCAGTGCTGATACAACCTTAATTTCCCACCAAGCCTAAGCATTTCTGACAGTGAGAAACATTTATCAGTGAACTGCCGAGCAGATCCAGATGGATACGTTTCTCTTTTTGTTTGGAATAGGACATAGGTCCAGAAAAAGGAGACAAATGGGGTCATAAAAGAAATGCAACATTTGTTTTATAAAGTGATTTACTGGTCCTACTTCTTCAGTACTTAAAAAGGCAGGTAAGTGCACCTGAGAACTGAGTGTAGGAGCTTTTGCAGGACTTGAACTGACCATCTGATTTTACTCCCAGTCTAAGTGGAGTTAACTAACTGACTATGATTATTAAATTTGTTAGATCACTCAAAACTGGGGCAATGCTAATAGACAATCTGTGCCCAGAAAAGCTTTACCTAACAGCCAATGTACAAGTAACTGTTCAGTTGATGATGTTATATCCTAATTTGAAGATAGATGTGCTGATTATGGCTGTCAATTGACTTCAAACTTGACTCTCACAAATACTGCATTATTCCCCTTCAGATACACCTTCTGTGGGGCTGTAATTCCAAATACCCTGCTGCTTCTCCAAAGCCATCAGTGGATTTCTTCTGGGCATGAACTGGGCCAATGACATTTTCAGATCGGCTTGGCCAGATGTAGTCGTTAAAAGAACTAGGCCAACGCAGTGTGTTGTTAATGAAAGAAACACAGACCCCCAGGGGAAAATATGAACATCAGGTTATTTGGCCACCAGCTGACTCCTTATCAATAAGTGATGTAGCAGAAGGCAGAGTTGTATTACACATGCTGAGAGGCCACTGTCACATGGACAGGCACCACACTCGGGATAAAATTCTGAAGCCCACATGAAAGCAGAACATGCCTGACACCCTTTTTTTTTTCTTTAGTTCTGCTTTTCATATTACCCACGACTAACCTGCTCGGATAAACAGGCTTAGCTGACTCCCACCGTGGTGAGCCCTGGGCCCTGGGGAGCTGGCGCAGGCCGGCTAGAACGGCTGCAGGATCAGGGCTTTTGTCAGCTCCTAACTTGCTGGCTGGGTGTGCTTGCCCTGTGTTAGTTTGATATGATCACAAATTACAAATGATTCTTTTTCTCACCTCATAAGAAGGAAAACCATCAAAAATGGGCCGAATATTTGATCTAACATAAAATGAAAGAAAAATACACCCAGCCTAGTAATAAGTGTGCTTTGGGACGTCTGCTTTGTTCATGCTGACCAAACTCTGTGCCTGGAGCTCACAGCTGGACAGCTAAGAGAAGTCTGAAAATTATTTAAAGGATCGGTAAGGTCACAGTGGCCTGAGCCTCTCTGGTCTGAATTAATCTCCTTGGCAAAGCAGCCTGAGCGCACTGAGCCGCCTGTGCTCGCAGGTACATTCGTGTAGAGCAATGCCATCCAGTGGTTGCTCAGATTCATCACAAAGCCAATGGCTCGTTCCTCAGGGACATTACGTGAGCTGAAATGTTTCTGCTCTTGTTCCTAGCTAAGGTATTTCTCAGATATTAAAAGACTGTGAAAGTGGCCAGCTTGATTGCTTCCAGCTTCTTTGTCCTTTTGCATGTAAAACCGAGGTATGTTTTAAATAGCAGCCACTTGAAAATGTTTAATAGACATTTAAGGGGAAATAATATTTTATATATGCAGTCCAAATACACAGTTATCATCAGGCCTGGATTTTGGTGTGGAGCGTGGCTATATGGAGTCATGTGGCAAATTATGCTGATTTCTGAGACAAAAATGCAGTCTCTGAATGAATCCTTCTTGCTGGCCAAAGCCCAGGAGATACTGAGGTTGCTCAGTGGGACAGTTTTGCTTGAGGATGAAGCCCAGACGAAGGGATGGACCAAGGCTGAGCTAAGCAGAGCCTTTCTCCATCAGTGTCCCATTTTGAAGAGCCCTGGTACTGCAGGCTACCCAAGGAGGTAGCATTCTGGGGGCCTTAAATCTGCCTGTCTGCATCCTCTCTCTTGCCTTCTCTCAAGGACTCACCATCACATCGTGGCACAGGTTAATGCCCCATAGGGGCTAAATTAAGGTGTCACCAGTACTCCCCAAGTCAGACATAACTGCATAGCCCCGGACAAGGAGGACGTATCATTCCATGGCTGGGACTAGAGCAGCTGCTTGGCTTGCAGAGCATCATCTGACCTGTCGGACACAGCCCGTCCCCAGGCCACTCAACAACAACTTTCCGAAGGCTGGAAAGGTGCACGGGGGGAGACAGGCAAGCCTGCT
This sequence comes from Anseranas semipalmata, assembly GCA_013399115.1. Taxonomy (NCBI): domain Eukaryota; kingdom Metazoa; phylum Chordata; class Aves; order Anseriformes; family Anseranatidae; genus Anseranas; species Anseranas semipalmata. The sequence goes on from VXAA01007298.1 coordinate 470,487, forward strand.
GTCACCGAGGGGCTGCCCTTTGCAGCCAGGCAGCCAGGCCCCATTGGTCTGACCCTCCTTTATGCTTGGGCCCCTTCGTGCCCCGCCAGGTGCCCATGTGCTGCTGTGTTTCAGCATTGTGTTGCTCCTGCTCTGCAGTACAAATTCCAATCAGGCGCGACAAAGCCCACCGGGTGCTGCTGACAACAGGTGTCTCATTAAACATCTCTCAACCTTACAGGCATTCGCATTGACAAGAACCAAACTCACACTCAATCACAGCTTAATCACAGCCAAACTCTATTAACAAGTCATACTAATTACCAACTTCTAACAATTTCTCAGGTTCAGAGGCAAAATATCCTTTCTTTATAGATGAAAACAGACTTGTGATACTCCAGCTTTGGCCATAATTAGGTCCTTTTAAACAAAACAAAACTAAAATAAAAATCCAGAAGGATCCCTTTGTGATAATGGTCCTGAAAGTACAGTTGTACAATGAGATGTTTTGTTTGTTTTAATTTTGTATCTGCTATGTTGCCCACAAGGGTCCAATTAGCTTGTTACAGATGCTTGTATCAGTTTTATCCACTTGTCTTTTTTTATTTTTTTTAAGAGGGGTAACTCGTAGCACAGATTGCTGGCCTGCAGGCATCCAGAGATCAACAAACAGCTTTCTGTGATACCAAGCCCCCTGTGAAACAGGCAGTCCTTACCCACTGCATTCATAATGCAAAGGGTGAAATGAACAGAGGAGAGGGAGGGGTTTGCACTGGATTTTGGATTATTGTGGAATAATCTGGTGTGTTCAAAAGTGGCCTAAAGATGGCAATTCTGCAATGGCTAAGGATGGCTATGACAAACTTTGGCTGTTACGTCTTGGAAATTAAAATGTAGGTTTTATTTTTAATAGCATGAAGCGCTGCCTTGCAACAAAATAGCTCTTAAAATGTGGCTTGGAATTGTACATGTCAGTATTTATTCTTGTCCGCTGATATGTTTAGCACATGTGTAATTCTGTGTTAACCTGGATGCTTTTCTCCATTGTGTGGCTGTATTGAGTGCCCGAGTACTTAAGAACTCACTTGTGTAATCGATACGCTTACAAAAGGGTACATATAAATAACAGGAAGAATCTGACTTGAACTGACAGTGGGGGTATCGCAGTGTGGGCTAATGCCTCATCCTTAACTCATGCTGCTGCTGCTGGAGAGGAAAAAAAAAAAACACGCAACAGAGTGAGTGAAGGGCTAACATAAGATTTCCTAGCATTTTCTGAGCAGTGTTGTTCAAGGGAGAAATCCTCCTGTGGGTATCTGCTGTGCAAAATCCAGTAGCTAGTTGTTTACCTGTTCTTGTATTTAGTTGCTGTTTGCCTTTTCCTCTCCTTAATTTTAAAAGGAAATTAACATTTCTCATGGAAGATTATAATGACAGCTGAGCAGAGAATCACCAACTCGAGGCTTACTATCAGCAATTATTTTTACCTCTGGAGCAGGTATTTTCATTTCTTCAGCGAGGTGATGCAGGATGAACACAGGATGCATGAAGCTCCTGGGAAAAGGCTGCACTTCCCAGAGGTAGGTTGGTGCGATGTGGGATCCCAGTTCGGCTCACCCTGAGGGTCATTACCTGATGTGGTTGCTCCATGGAGCCACAAGCACCCAAAGCATCTGCAGGGAGAAGCAGAGTGGCATCAGGCTGTGGAGCAGAGGACAGCAAATCCACCCACCTTCACCCCCCTCAGCACAGCCCCATGAGCTCTGTCCTTTGCTTGCCTGCACTGCTGGAGCCCAGCTGTAACCCCAGTGTGATGAAGAGTAATGCAATGGGTAACAGCAATGTAAAGGGAAAATTGGTTCAAAAATTGTTACCTGGCAAGAGCTGAATGGCTTGGGTTTAAGGTTCAGTGCTGAAGGCTTCATTTTGTAAGGGCACAACCATCTCATCCTGACACTGCCATCCTCCTCCATCCCAAGGCTGGCTGGATACAATGAAGTGAGTGAGCTCTCCAGAGGCTGGAGCATAGGAAACTGTGGAGCAAAGCAGCCCGCTGCTTTTCCAGGTACATGCATAATACAAAGCAAAGCTTTTTCTGTAGTTTCCAGGCTGAAGATGGATCGGGCCAGCATCTCCCTGCTTGTCAGCCTCCTGGTTCAGCAAGGACATGTACTATAGAAGGGTGGGATACAGCTGAGTAAAGCTGCAGGTGAGTAACAGGGAAATCCTGGTGAGGCTACACGTGGGCACATCTTCTACCTGACGGCACAGTGAATGTTTTATCATTACTGGTGCAGCAGCACTGGTACTGCAAAAGTGTCACCTCTAATGAGTGCAGTCATGTTTCTCTGACCCTGATTAGACCTGCTTGGAGTGGCCAGACTACCAATAACAAGTGGCATCTGTCATCTCAGTGTAGGTGAGTTTCTGAGGCTCTCAAACAAGGAGAAATAGAAGGTTTTGTTTGTTTGTTTTGTGAAAATGCTTGTTTTTGGTGTAAGGTCCAATCCAATGTTTGAGAAGCAGGAGGAAAAAAGAAAGGTCTCTGTTCAGAGCTGTAGGCAGCATAGGAGATATCCAAGTACGATGGAATAAACATGAGAACATTCATGCAATGTTTCATCAGGGAAAGCAGGAGATTTTGCCTAACCATAGTCTATTTCCTCTCCATAAGAGGCTGTTTTAGACCAGAGCAAACCAGGCTTTTTTTCCTGGGTTTAGCCAGATTCAGTGTGGAAGGGGCTAGCAGGGGCTGATGCACACTCCAAAGTTTGGTTCTGGTTCCTGTGTTCCTTCAGCCCTGCCAGAGCTGCAGAGTGCAAATGCAGGTCTGACGACGTCTGGCTCTTTGCGGAGTGCACACGACCTAGTTCTGAGCTTCTCTTTGGAGTAAGGATTCTTTCTTCTTCATGGATTTTTAGTGCTCCTGGGGTTAAAAAAAAAAAAAAGAAGAAGAAGAAGAAGAAATAAAATAAATCAGAGCAATTGAAGCTTTACTATTTTGTGGAGCCATTGCTTCTGATCAGAAACTGAAATCCCACTTTGTGCTCTTCCAGTGTGGAAATCTGTCAGGTAAATAGAAATCACCTCGTAAAAGCCCCTAAACAGCTCTGTTTTATATTTTAATTGAGGAACAGAACATTTTAAGTACTTTTATTGGGTGGCGCCTGCTGAATGACAGATGTCCATGGTGGAGTAATGCTGAGCACACTTTCATAAAACAGGGCAATTCCTTGCTTAAAACATTTACAATTAAAGGCTTGATTGAATAACAATGAGTTCTGTGCATGGAGCTCATTTCTGCACTTGTTTGTGCACCTGAATCAGGCTGTGATCATTCGGTAGGTTGGATATGAGGTGCCAGTTGCTTTGTTCAATGACCAAATAGTGCTCACGGGCACAGCTGGAAATGTGCCTTTGATTTTTCACCGAGATAGAGATAAGGTACACTATGCTGTGCTGTTAGACTTGCTAACACCCTCATTTCAGCTGGGAGGCTGTTTGTTTTTTTTTTTTATACTACTTGTTAGTAACTCTCCCAATTTGTAAAGAGCCAGAGATTTTAAAATGAACAGTAACCCTTAGCAGCTGAGAAGGTCTTAACTAGTTTCTGCTTTATTTGTCTGCCTATCTCCTGTGACCTCTGTTCCTGTGATACCCAAGAACACCACCTCTCTTCATGCACTGATCCTCACGATACTTGAAGGAAGTCAGGCTGGCATTAATATTACTTTATCCAGCCATACACGGGGAACTGAGGCATGGAGAGATCAGTGACTTGCCCAAAGATTTTCTCTGAAAAGGGGTCCCAATGCTCGAAACACGTAACCAGTCTTTGGATGGTATTTAAAATTTTGCCTTGCGAATGTAGAAACGGGCTTAAAGAAAGCATAAAGCAACCAACAGCAAACAGGATGACAGGGCACAAACTGCAAACTTTCACTCAAGCAACTAAGAGACTCAGGTGAGAAAAGATCCCAAGTTTCATCCCTGCCGAACTGAAAAAGACCACGTCTAAACTGACATCAATGCAAATTTGTGATGGCACGGAAAATCATAACGGGAAGCACCTGAACACAGGAAAAACAGTCCCACTTTTCTTCAAAAAGATGAATCCACAACGTAGATCTTGCCACAGCAGAAGGAACATTTATCATGGGAACAGCAGAAGGCAAAATGTGTCATGGGAAAATCTTGCCGGATTCAACCGAGGACGAGAATGTGCAAATTGATGCAAAATTAAATGCAATTGGACAAAGTAACACGTATACCAGCACTGAAGAAAATGCACAGCATACTCACAAAAAAGATGAAGTTTAAATCCAAGTTGGTCTGAGGGCATCTAAACAGTCCCCAGAGATCACCTTTTGGCAGGAATATGAAGGATTCCCAGAAAAGGAGGCAGGAAAATGCTGCAGAAATGACACAGGGAGTAAATGAAGTACAAGGGCCAGTTAGTTACAGAACTAAGTGGAAGATGTGTAACCCAGCCCTCTCACATAAAGACAAAGCAGGTACTAACTAACAATATAGTTCATCCGCTACTAAAAAGTCATCCTGTAGTTCACCTCTGGGATACCATATTTTCTTCCTGGCCTGTTTTGCTGGCTGTGATTTTCAAGAGTTGCTGGTTTGCAGCTCCAGAGTAGCTGCATTTCAGTTCCAAGGGAAACAAAACTCTACAAGGCTTTATTTGCAAAATCTTTGCAGATGTGGGAATGTTCTCTGGTTGTAAGGAAAAGGAATGCAATTCAGAGGCTGGTACAAATACATAGAGGGGTTCAATATCTAATTAAATGTATCTTCCTTGTGGTTGAGTGACTGAGCTCTTTCATGCTGAACCTCCTCGATTTTTGGTGCGCTATTCTCCATTTAAGTGGTAACACAAAACTTTCTGCAAATCTTTCTAAGATGGAAGGAAACTTTCACAAGTTTTCTGCTGAGTACTGGCAATGATTCTGGCAATAGGCTCAGCTGCTCAAACACCATGCCTTTCCTTCTTCACTGCAACTCACATTCACATAAAAGGAAACCTTAAAGATTAAACTTTAGTTTGCTTTAATTTTTGATCTCTTCTGACCTATGGAGGAAGATGTTCCTAAAATTCTTCAGCCTCATCTACCCTGAGAAAGGAAGGCAATGGTTCATGTAGTCTGGTGATTCCCCAGACCTCCCATGCAAACCAGAAAAGACAAATTAGTGTTGGTATTTAATTATACAGTGCCTCAAAATTCTCTTGCTCTCCATCACAAGCTCTCTAGGGTCCTTCTTTGCTAAAGTAGCGAGCCAGACACATTTTCACAGAAAATCTTGGTGGGCCTGTCCAACAGCAGCCAGAAGAGCGAGATGGCTCTTCAGAGCTACATGGGCAGCTGTGGTCACGGTGGGATTATGAAGAATGACAGACAAAAGCAAAGAGGTAAGTACAGGCGATGCGAGAGAGACACAACCCTGGTCCTGAGTCAGGAAACTGTCCGGTGTCCGTCTGCCTTCCCCTGACTGCAAAACAGTCTGGAGATTTCCAAAAGTCTTATTCCACGTGGCCTAATTCAGGATAGAGACATCTGCTTTGCATGACTGAAGATCACAGTCTTTGGGGGGTTACCAAGGCACCTGTGGATGTGAAACCGAAGTGGCAGAGAGGAAGAATGAAAGCAAAACGACTCGCAGAGCACCAAGTGGCTCTGAATGCCCTGGGATGCTGTCTCTTGTAGCAATGGCTTAGGAAGGACAGCAGAGGAATCAAGAGCATTAGGCCCAATCCTGCATCCCCTTTTCATCAAGGTGCTGACATCAGCTGGGCTTCTTGTGGAGGACAGTCCCAGTGTCTGCCAGAATCGGGCCCCAAGCCGGCTCAGCTGCCTTCACCGTGGCAGCATTAGCCTGTGGGCCGCCAACAGAAGAACATTCTGAGAGATAATAACTTTCTACTTTTACATGAGAAATCCATCTCTCTGCGTTGTTGGATCGTTCCAACACATCCCTCCAGCACCAGGAAACTGCCGATGCCATTCCCAGCTGCTGGGGTGAGGACCCCACAGCCTTGTGCCGGCTGCCCAAAAGTGCCGGCTGCCCCACTCCACCTGTAGAAGCAAACGGACATTTCCAGCTACTTATAAACCCAGCATAGGGGGGAAAAGATCATGTTTTGGGGCTGTAATTCTCTAAAGAACACAGGTGGCCTGATCCTGCACCCACAGTCACGACTGAGCTCAGTGCAAGCAAAGGAGTTAGGATGGAAATGTGCTGATGGAGGCACTGAGGATCCGGCTCGCAGACCTGCCTTTGCAAAGGGTCAAGACAATCTCACATAGGGCACAACTCTGTTAGTTTTGTTCTGGTCTTTTTTTTTTTTTTTTTCAAAAAAAGGACAGCATTGGCTCTTTTCTGAAATGATATTCTGCTATGTGTGAGAAATGAGAACAGGCTAGTCTAAAGGAAAGAGTGCAATGCATCGGCCAGAAGCCTAAATAAATACCAAGGTCTGAAGATGCCTGGCCCAATTTTGTTTTTTACATATATGTAAGGTGACTTCTACCAACAGAGTTCTATTTCACAGACCTCTCTCTTTCACTGTTAACCATTCACAGCCGCTACACAGTGAACAATAACGAATAATAATAAAATATATATTTTTAGTAGAAAAGAGACAATTGGTGAGCAGGATGTATACTGCTCGTAAAAGTTACCAGGTCTTTCTAAGTGTAAGTACCCACATGCCCTTTGTCCTGCAGGCTGTGTTCTTCCAGCCTTGGCGGTGGGCTGAGAGGTGCCCTCTGCCATCCTAACACAGCAGCCTCGGCTGGGGCATTAGCATTCCCCGGAGGTGCCCCACTGAGTGCGATGTGGGTTTTCATGAAGATGCAGCCAGGGCTTCAGTCAAAGCACAGCAAAGTCGAAGCGAATCTTTCCAGGGAAGCTGGGATGTGAAATGCTCCTGGGTTTCTTTGACAACGACAAAATGAGTCCTTTTGCCGTATTCCCCAGGCATTCTCCTAGACGTCTACCAGTTACACCCTTCCTTCCCGCCTGCAATTAGCACTTACAGTGTTGCAAAGGGAGATGAGATTCGCTCTCCGCCATCCTCCTTCAGAAATCTCTCACACCTTCCCCACTGGGTGGGAACATGCGCTGTGGGTTAGGAAATATTCGAGTAGTGGAATTACATTTGCAGCCATCCTACCCCCCACCTCCTCTTTTCTTCTGTTAGACTCTGGTCCTCATCGTGGTATATGAGCATATGAACACAAAAGCCCAGAAAAAAGCATCTGGTTCAGCAAAGCCCCAAATCTCCATGACTTTGTTCACCCCCCTGGAATTACATAGGCACAAATAGGGCCCCGTGTGTTTCATGCAGGGTAACTGGAGCTGGATAAGTGCCTGCAATTTTGGTGGAAGAGCAGGGTGAGGAGAGAGGTGGGAGTATACGATCGCTGACCTTAATTACAGGAGATAAAAATGTTGAAACATGATTCCTACAAAAACCAAGGAAAGCCTTTATCGTGAAGTGTTTCCACATGGATGCCCCTGAGAAGAGGTCAAGTGTTTTCTATATACTTTAAGTAAACAGCAGATTGTGAGTTCACAGTCTGGACTGGATTTGAGCAGCCTCTGTATTCTGCAACATCATAATTGAGTCTTACGTACTTAAGATTTGATATCCACCAACATTATTACTTGAGATTTGCCAGGAAATACATTGGCCATTAAGAGTTATAAAGTTTGCTAGTAAAGCTATGCCTAATGTCATATTTGGCTAACCTCAGGCTAGAATTGTCTTGGGCTCCCAATCTAGTAGAGAAGCAATGATGGTTTCTGTTAGGAGTCACTGCTGTTGGTGGCTTTCTCTGATAAAGACGTCTCCTCATATCTTCATTGTCATGTAAAAAATGCACATGACCTGCAAAATTAAATTTGCTAAATGAGAAATGGGTTATATGTCAGGAATAGAGTGCTCCAGATAAGGTAGTTTATTTACATGCTACTGTGAAGCACATCAAGCCAAGTTAAAGTGTTAGGCATAAAATTCTTCTGTTCATCTTTGCAGCTATCCAGGCTGAAAGTTAAGAAGACTGAATGTGGTGGGTTTGTAACAAAACCAGCTCAGTTTCCCTACCTGGAAGTGGGACAACAGTGAAATCAGAAATTATAGTCTTATTTCGTATTTGCAGATTTAGCTCTAGTGTCATTGCCAGCTATTCTAGTATTAGCAGGTAACAGCACTCATCACAGGTGCTCCACATCTCTTCCATGCCCTTACTAGAAGTCCTGCTTACAGGTAGGGAGACTGAGCCAAAGAGCAACGATCCAAGTCCGCACAAAGCAGTGGCAGACCATCCAGAGCCCCCGATTAGACCCAGCAGACCTAGTAACTTCCACAGCTAGTACAAGCGGGAAGCTTGCCCAGGACTGCTCTTAGGGGCCCAACTGGAAACACGAGTCACTGGAAATCTTCCTGTCCCTTCAGTGGGCTTTACACGAGGACTGCATATAGTCGGGGCCCAAATTATTCAGGGTGTATTGCTGGGAGGAGCGAATGAGGCATGGAACCCGGGAACCTCATTCCCAAAGACTCCTCTTGGAAGCCAAACTGTAAAGCTTTATAAGCACCCGAAGCAAAAATCCCTCTTTCCATGTCTGTATCTGTCCGAGAAAAGGAAAAAGAAAGGGCAGCTGATCTGGGAATGCTTTCTTGCTAGAACTGTGGATTTAAAAACTCTGTCCTTGATTAAAGTGGGGAGTGCAATTGCATTGCATAATTAATAATTATTACTGATAAACCAAAGTAGTGATGGAGTCAAATAAAAATATCCTGCCACTATGATCAGATTGTGGCAAAAAGAAAGACCCAGGAGCCTCCAGCCTATTAGCATTTCCTTTTTTTTTGTGAAATATGTGTCTGAATTGCGAGGTCTCCAAACCTTGCGTGTACTCAGAGTACGTGATGTCTATAGGTGCAAATCAAGAGAGATGAACTTTATCTACACAGACAGCAAAAAGCAGCTTACAGTTCCTTTAACATATGACCAGTCCCAATTATGGCTTCTTCCACATGACATCAGTATGCGATGGAGGATCTCACTTTTTTTTTCTTGCCAGAGGCAAATGAATACATTATCCAGCAGTGAGGCGTGGGGCAAGCGGATGCGTAACTCTGGGGTGATTTGGATTCCACGCTCGCGCGGGGGTGTGAGCCAACCTCAGAAGTCATTTTCACTGATGCTGACACATAAGGCATCCCTCAGAGACCTGTCTATCAAACTGCAACATGCTATGCAGAAAAATTAGATTACTCATGCTACAATAAAGAAGGGAAGATGACAATGATGAAAAAAAGGACTTCAAAATATAACAGCTATTTATGAAATGAATAAAAATCCTAACAATGGGAAAGTATCCTAGAGACTTTTTATTTATTTTAGCTCTTGCAAACCATTTCAAGGAGAGCTAGTTGGAAAGACCCTATTAATTCAGACACTGCCTCTGGAAAAACCACCACTTCATCATGATTGTCACATTACTGTACTTGTGAAGTATCATCTTAAATACTCATTATGATTTTGCTGCTGGTCTTGCTGCAGTCAGCATCAGGGTTTTCTTTGGCTTTGGTAAGTGCAGGATCAGGCCCTCTCTCTCTCTGTCTCTCCCTCTGAATTGCAAATGGATTGTTCACGTGTCAGCTCGGTAACTAGGCAAAGTTCACCGTGCTCAGTTCAAAGCATGCAAGATGAAGCTCAGGGCATTTCACTCACAGTATTTGCAGAGTTCCTCGGGTCTACAAAAGTGTTAAAGTGGTTTAATACAAAATCCATAAGACAAACATTATGCAGCTATGTGTGAACCCCTGTCCAATAAAATCTATTTCTTTGGGAAAAAAATACAAAGTAGTAAAACATACTTAGTAAAGAAAAGAAAAGGCTATGTGAAGCTTAGTAAAATCCCATAAAACAGAATGCCGAACAGCTTCAGGAAGGGAGATTTAAAATAAATCTGCAGAAGAACATGCACACACACACACACACACGGAGTCCGTAGCTGGAAATGGATCTGGACAAGTGCCGAGGTTAGAACATCTCAGACAGCACTGTGGGACTGGTTTTACAATATCAGATAATGGAAAGGTTTGGCTGAATGCTGGTTTTTCTTCTCTAGTAATAACAAACCTATGCTAGGGCTTCTGTGGTATTCCTTGAGTTATTCCCCAGGAATGCTATTTGGGAAAGCTAACGGATTTTTAACTCCACCTGCCCTGAATCATCTTTTAGCTGTACTACTCTCAGCTGCAAATTCTGTTTTACTTATTGTTATCATTTCTGAAGGAGCCAGTTGTTGTATGTTGATTTGTGAAGCAGTTCCAGTCATTTCCCATGGGGTTTACTTTCCTGTCTTCTCTCTTCCAAATATTTCTTCCCAAAGATAAATTTTGGTTCCTATCCAAACCTGAAGAGGAGTACCATAAGCTCTTCCGCGGTCCTCCATCTTGTGTAGCCTCAGTGGAGCTAGTGGCTTGCTGTCCAGAGCAAAGAACAGATGCATGGTAAGCTTGGCTTTCCCTGCTCATTCTCCAAGTGTGTGACACTGTTATGCCAAGTGGTGTGTATCAACCAGACTGCATGCTTTAAGCCTGCCTAGCAGTTTTGGAAGGGTTTTTTTTTTTTGGCTATGGCTGCTTAATAGAGACGTGCGATTTCAACATGACCACACATAGCGTAAGCACGCAGAATTATAGGTCTCTTTAAAATTGTCAGGAGCAAATATGATCAGATCTGGTTCTTGATCTCATTACTGTCTAAAAGATTTGGCTGGCATTTTTAAATGCCATGATTTATGTTCTTCACCTTAACACGGCCCTCAGTAGTGTAAACCCAGTAACTCTATTATTCTCCAGGGCAACTTCTAAGAATCTGATTGGAGAATTTTCACAACACTGTGTCTATAAGAACATATTAACATGGATTAAGACAAGTTGATAGATATTAAACCAGGCTACAGAATGAGAACCACTGAGAATAAATCAAATAACTTTGCCTAACTACAGAAAATATTTGTAAAGCCCTGTAAGGTTTCCATTTCCTAAAGCCACCTGCCATCTCAAATGCCCCTAATCAGTCACAGATGTTGGATACCAACCTGCTAACCCTATGGCTTTGAGAGAAAATATTGCACTTTGTAAACTCATTCTTGGGTATTTCCTTAATTTTTCTTCAACTAAACTTTCATCCCTTATTTTCCACTTAAATGTAATGAGTTATATCAACTCTGACATTTTGCCCTGCTTACCCCTACAGTTCTGTTTAGCTACCTCCCTACCTACTTCTTAAAAAAGTTTGAAGACCTTAGCGTCTTTTTTCTTTTTCTCATCAATAGGGTACTTTTTTTTTTTTTCTTACCAATAGGGTTTTTTTTTTTTTTTTTTTTTTTACTCAACATCTCACGATCACCTTCCTGGCACTGAGGAATCCAACAAAATGCAGAGTTTAGACTTTTTCTATAATCAGTTGCCAACAGAAATGTGCATGTTTTTCTGTTCTTAACTGATGTTTATCTCCATGATGAAGATATAGCAAGCACTGAACTTTTCTGAAGTACTTTGGAAACAAACAAACAAAAAGCGTCAAAACTAAAATAAAAAACTCCACTCCTTAAGAAGCAAGAGACATTTTAGGAGCCTCGTTCAGCTCCCATTGGAATCAAAAGAAAGAATTTCACAGATTAGGGAAGGTACCAAAACGGGCCACGCTGCCAAAGACCGTTAGATGCTACTAGGATATATTCAAGCACAATGGTGGGTTTGGCTTTGCTCTGGAAGGAGGCATTATTCCACTTTAGCTTGTGAAGACAGACTGGGAGTGAGCATTGTAATGGAGGTAGGAAGCAGACTGGATTTTATTAGTCTTCCATCATCTTTAAGAGATCCCTAACCAGATCAGGTTTCAACCTCTCCCTCCACTCTTGTGTCAACCTTTGGTTCTGTTTTTGCTGGCGGATAAGTTTCATTACATTAATAAGCAGCACAAGTGGTTCCAATTGTGGAAGAACCATTCTGAGCTGTCAGAAATGATCAGAGGAGAAGTTTCAACCTTTCCATGATCACAGCCTCTTCTTCTGGTGCCTCAACTCAGCACTTCCCCAGTGCACTTCACATTGTTCAGCAACCATGACAATAATAAAAGGTACATTTACATTTCAGTGAGCGTAGATTGTTTTAAGGAACTTTATTCTCTAATCATGGTAGTACATCAATGCTCATAAACCAGATGTTAATGGGAATAATTGGGCTAACATCCAATCTACTGGCTAGAAGAGTAGATCTAGGCATGTACTTGTATGAAACTACACATCTTCAACCTTCTCCTGCAGTTAAATTTCAAACACAAACATCTGTAACTATGCCACTGTATCAGTGAGTTTGCATTTCTTATTACTAGTACAGAGGTGATGAGAAAAACTCACCAAAAATAACCCAAAAGCTGAAACTGTTTGATCCATATCTTGGATCTGTATCTTACCAGCAATAATGCTCAGCATTTGTCTCCCTCACAGCATCCATCTCAGGGACAGCATTTTAGTTAGACAAAGTAATTAAAGAATCCCTATGAGGGTGGAAATATTACCAGATTAATTTTGCAGATAGGAACGTGAAGCACAGGAAGTATTAAATTCATCTGAGCTCAACACACCGGCCAGTAGAGAGGAGACGGTCTGACTCACAACCCTGTGCTCCAACCACTAAGGCCATCCAGTCCTTGTGATAACAGAAAGACACGCACCCATGGAGCAGACAGCAGTCCTCGTGGTGTGCCTGCTGAAGCTGCGTGGGCTCTGTGCAGGAGCAGGTGTCCACCAGCATCCCCCAGGCTGCAGGGCTGGGGACTGGGGTCACGGATCTACCAGAGAATGACTGAGAATCCCTCTTCTCCTCAACAGGTTCCTCTGCTGCCCTGGGAGGAACTGAGTGAAGTTTAGTTTTCAAATTAGACTCACCTGGGACTAGTCACTGAAATGTCATCCATAAGATGGAACAAAAAAAGAGGGGAGAAATGTAAAAGGGAATCTTTGTAGCCAGGACTATCTGACTCTCCCACAGTAGGAGACACAGGAATACCGTTTCATGTCATGGAGATGTAGTTAAAATGCAGACTGCATATCCTTGTTCTCAGAATTTGAGAGGTGTGGTTTATGCATGTGGACAAGCCATCGTTCCTCCCTTTGATCTATCACTTGATGTACAGAAAGGCTTTTATGTGTTAGTCCCATATAATGGATAATTTAGTCTGAACCATTATGAAAAGTATTACACTTTGGGTACATATGCTTCAATTATTCTCAAAAGTACATGGAAATATTTTATGACATTCACATATATTTCAAGTTAAAAAAAAATCAAACCAAAACCAGAATTTTTGTTTACCATCCAAACAAATTTGTTCTCCTAAGGCGAGTTTACATGTATTTTTTAAAAATTCCGCCATTTTATGAAATATATTTCATATATTGAACGTAACTAGTATCTTTGAATATTAAATAGGAAAAATGTTGAAGTCATCATTCATTAAAACTACTGTGGTACATATTGCTCTTTAGCTGCATATTTTTATTCTATTTATGAATAAAACTACTTAACATAAACAGTAATAAATACAGATTTAAATTCTCCTTGTTGAAGTGCACTTATAGCTGAACTTTCAAATTAATGCTATCACCCTTTCACAAACAGAATTGGCCAGAGGGAGACCTGACAGAGTCACCCATAAAAGCACGAGCTGCCGATATGACACGAGACACGCTGCCAATGAGCAGGGCTGGAGTATCCCCCCCCCCCCGGAACGGTTTGTACCAGGCAGGCATTTTAGAACTCTTTTTTTGCAGGAGGATGGTGTCCTCGTTTGTTTTCTTCCCCAAACATGCTCCAAATGACAGATGTAGGAAATGGCGATAGCTGGACACCAGTCAGAAGCTAATGCTGACAGCAGTGTCACTGATGTGCTCATGCAGGTCACCATGCCTTAGTGCCTCAGTTTCCCTATTGCTAAATTAAGCGTCTTCATATCAGACATTGATTTTTCAACCAAGAAAATTGTCTTAGTGTTTAATTTTATATCTATTTTCTTCTACTGAATAAAAGGATGACTGTTGCCCTCACATAGTTAAAAGAAAGGATCAACCCCGTTTCACGTCAGACAAAGTGTTAGTGGGAGATACCACCCTGTAACACCTATGAACTGATCCTCTACATGTGATGCTGTTGGCATTGCTAATTCAAACAGTTCAACTAGAGGGTAAAAAGGTGTTTAGCTTAGAGGTATTTTGAGCTTCACAGACAGCAGGGGACACTCTAAAGAGATGTCCTGCTGGTCATTTCATCCCTGCTGTCATGACTGTGTAGTCCACACTGGCCCACTCACCTTCCATGGTTGCTCTTCCACAGGAGGTGGGACCCCGGTACCCTCATGTCTGTGACCAGCGACTCCCTGAGCTCTGTGGGTGGAAACCGCGTCCGCAAATCCTGGCTTCCAAAACCTGAGCCCATGGTGCAGACTGCAAGAGCTGAATGGGTCCATCTCCACTAGCCACCCTCACCTACCTTAAAGCCAAAAACCACGCGAGGAGCCGCTGGTTATGCAGCGTGGTTCAGTGCGAGCTATTAGCCCCCAGTGCTTCCTGAGGCCTGACTTTCCTCGGTGCACTGCACTGCACAAGCCCTTTCCCACACGACATCTGAACTGAGCCTCCGCAGCAGTGCCCAGGCTCTGATCGCTGACCCAGCCTTTACCGCAACCCATCCGCCGAACTAACCCAAGATGAAAGGCGTCAAATGACAGGATACAGAGTGCTGAGAGCTGGCAGCAGAGGCTTCTTCTGCACACATCTTGCTGGTTGTTTTAAGGTCTTCTGCCTCTAAGTGGCACCATGCTGAGTGATTGAACACTTGCTAGAATCTGTTCTACCTTTTATTGTAATGATTTCTTACAGAGCTCCCAGTTTCCAAACTCTGAACTTTCACGAGTACTGCCTGGATATCAGAGCCCTTTCGTCAGAAACACCAGAGCCTTCTGGAGTGATGGTCCCAGTACTACAAAATCCCTTTGGAAAGCCACAGCTCTTAAACCATCACTGGAAAAGACTGAAGCTTAGTTTTTAGAGCAAGCTGTCACATCCCCAGGATCTGTAATGAGAGGTATTCAAAACACAGCCAGGCAAAGCTTTCTCTGGTGTAAATTACCAGAGGGTTACACTGAATCATACCCATGCATTACCTGGCTTATGGATTTGTATTTGCTTAGAATAATTAGGCTTAGGAAACAGTTTGGGAGGGGCAGAGGTTGTCCCAGAATGGATGGGTCCAATCTATGTACACAGACACACACACATTTATTCTGAAAGTCCTGAAACTGCTCAAGCAAACTGCACTCCTCAAACTAGCTACCCAGTACAAGAAATGCTGTACTTCAAACAGAAGGAAGTACTCTCATCTCAGTGCTGTAATGGGGCCATAATGCTATAACATTCAGATATTCAACCATCTACTATGAAATCTGACTTTGCTTTAGTACTTAAAAGACCCTCACACATTTTGCAGAGTTCAGGCCTGTTTGCTCTACTTTAAAATACAGTAAGGTATTCCTGTCCCTACATAATAAAATAAAATCCACACCCCAAACTCCTACAGCTCAAAACAACAAACCAGCTATGTAGCTCAGGAAAATTATTGATACTTTAAGAGGGCTAGAGGAACGTACACCAAGAGGAAAGTTTTCCTGTACTTGAGGGAAGGTTGTCAGAACAGTAATATAGTACAGTGAGTAGTGAAGAGTGGGAGATTTATGTGCCAATTCTGTGTATGATTTATTTAGATGAATCGTTTTTTATCAATATGTAAAAATCCAATAAATATAACTCCCTATACAAAGGGTTGCTCCAGTCCCAATGTTTCAGTGGACAGTTTTGGCAGAAAGTCAGGATGTGCATTAAAAACACACTTTTTGAGAAGTCTAATAAATAAAAGCTCTGAAATATGGTTTCCTACTGAGAAAGGCATTTTAAATCATTTTGATAAAGAACCTAAATTAGGCCTTAAAAGGAGGGGGAAGCTCAGTCCCTGTAACTAATTATTTATAGGTATTTTGAATATAAAAGTCCAACAAAGCTGGCCTCCATCCCCCATTCTCTGCCACAATAAAGGGGAGAGAAAAAGTCATCTCCCTTCCCCCATCATAACTAAATTTAAAGTCTGAAGTGTTAGAAAGGGGAGGAGGAAAACAGAATTAAAATGGGGAACAGGCACCTGAAAAAAGCAGGGAGCGTCAGAAGTCCTGGAGAAAAACCTGCACATTTTCTACCAAAATAAATGATATAGTAGGGGACAGGCCTTCAGTTCTCCTCTGCATTACTCAAGAGAAGTGGGCTGTTACTCACTCTAGTCCCCTGAAGAGGGAATATACTGATATTTGTTAAGCACCAGAGGGAATGGTTTTAGAAGCGAATAAACATCTGAATAGCCCTAGTCCTTCTGAAAGTCAAAGCAATTTAGAGACTGCACAGCAGCTGAAACTGCCGGGGACTTAGGCTTCTAAGTCACTTCGGTGCTTCTGAATATGTTAGCCTGAAAGCGTGGCTGACATTTTGCATGTGTACAGCCACCCACGGGCCTTGCCTCAGAGGATTTACAGTTTGGGGACCTGATAGCCCTCACAGCAGAACCAGTGGGGTTGAAGAAGTGCTGATGTGTCGATGCAGGAGGCTCTGTGGCTCCGCAGCAGTAGCTGGCAGCACTCTGTACTGCATCTCAGGCCAAGCCCAGTGACTCAGGACCAATTCACAAGGCAAAAGGTTCTGTGTGGGAAGACTGAGGAATGAGAGGCTAATGTGTGAAAGCACAGTGTGTGAGAGATTTCTGCTATGGTGGCTGTGCCTATCGGGCTTCCTACTGAGGTTACCAGGTTATTATCTAACAGACATCTAGAATTTCACTCCCTGTTCTCAGCAGATTGCTTCACCTTGTACTCCCTTCTGCCACCAAGCATGGTCATCTCCCAAGTCTCTGCACAAGGGCCATTCATTCTCTGCTCCACCAGGAGCGCTTCCCTCCGAGTTCAGGTTCATCCCTCTCCTATCTGACCTTCGGACCTTCTTTTTCATTGCAGGGCTCAGTAAGGCATACTACAGCAAGGGCCACCACTGCGCCTGCTGAAGCAGGACGTTGCTAACAGGTGGCACTTAGCGCTAAAGAAGGAAAATACAGGCCTTAGAAAATTAAGAGAGAGGCACTTAAGAGCTGGAGTTTAACAGAGTGGGTTTGCACCTACCTTTGGCCTGGCTGTGTGGCCAGAACTTCATGGGACACAAGAGCACCCTTTTGTTGATCAGGGCCAGTCACAGACCAAAGTCTCTCAGTGTCCTCCAGGACCCAATTTCAAGCACGACAAGGTGTCCAGACTTACAGACCTCCCCGACAGCTTGCAGTCCTGACGCACGCACCACTGGGACTTGCAGACATGCCCTCTAAGGTCAGAAATAGCAGAAAAGCTCAGCCACACAGCACTAGAGCCCAGTTTTTAGCTCCAAAGCTGACACAGAAATATGTGGCCAGGTTTTCAGAAGAACTCAACAGCTTGAGGGCTTTGTTGAACGTCTGCCTGCAAACACATCAGTAGGAACTGCAGGATTCAGTTCTGACAATCTGGTCCGGGCTAGGAGTACTCAAAAAAACTGGCCAAGAGCTCCTCTGAAAATATCCTAAATGACCAAATGAGAAATAGCAACAGACAAGGTGACTGCACAAAAAGAGAAAGTGCTAGCTGCAATTAAAGACAGTAAGATTTTGTCCCCAGTTCACAGCAGGCTTCAGATTTCACCCAGCCCACCAAAAATAAAAGTTCCTAAACACTCTAAAAGTTCAAAAAACAAGAAAAAAGTGGAAATTTGAATTTAAATCGAAACTTAAGCGTTAAAAAAATTACAAAAACGTTCGTTTGTGTCATGAAAACTTAAACTCATGCTTCTGACATTTTAAACTCAATAACCAAAAACATCAGCCATAATGATTTCTCCATCCAATTCAGCATTAATATTCAGACAAACACCAGGGACTGTCACTTCCCATATCAAGGCAATCCACATTCGTTTGCATCCAGAACACCTAAGGATGTTGTGCTGCTGATGAACTAGCTGTAATTTTTAAGCTGAAATGAAAGAAAGGAAAGAAGTAGAAGATGCCTGAGTGTCTTTTGAAAAACATCAAAATGTATTTTCTTTTAAATCCCTGAAAAAGGATCTGATTATTTAGGGATCCTTTCCTCTTCACTTCATTATCATTACGTCGCCAGTGCTGGGTTATCTAATTACTCAGCTAAAGCTGGAAACTTCATTTTCATGTAATAAGGTGTAAGAGGACTAGCCTGTCTAGCTTAGTAGTTAGTACTTAAAGAACAGCTGTAAAGAACAGAGTCAGGAAGACTGCAGCACAAGAGAAAATCCTCAGTAGAATTCAAGTGCTTTACGTCTGTCATAAACATCCTTCCAGATCAAATTAAAGGAATTTCTTTTAACTGTATTCACAGTCTCCAAATACTCTACACAACAAGCTGCCTGAGATCTTAGTCATTCTAAGAAATGAATCATATTCTCCTTGTCATCTGGCTGTTCTCTGCTGACTGCTAATTCATTGTATATTGATTTTAAGACTCTGTTAACACATTATATTTTTGTGTTAAGCCAGGAAAGCTTTTCTTGCTGAAAAATCATGTCCCATCCTCATTCCTCACAATATTCAGTTTTGTTCCTTCCCATTTATTTAGAATGATTGATCAACACAATTTAATCAGCTTTAAATGGTTCAGTGAATTGCTCCACGCTATTGTACCACCTACATTTTTTCTACCAGTATTTAATACCACAACATGAATTCTGCATATTAGACTTGTGTGTTTGCCTATTAATGCAAAAATTCAGAAGACCAAATAATTGCCAGGGTAACACCCTGGGGTCTTGTAGAATTGTGTTATTGCAGAGATTTTGAAAATCAACTGCTCAGAGAAATAACTTGTTATCTAAAAGGAAGAATTTAAAACAAAGATCATTGAAATGATATGAATATTTTTCATCATTGATTTAAAACAGGTCAAGACTTTAAAGCATTCCTGTAAAAATTTGTGTTATTACAGCTGGTGATTAAAATTTATAATGAATTAGATAATAAATATTTTGTTTGCTTCTTCTAAAATGTCATTAATGGTGAGGTCTCTCATTGGACTATTACAAAACGGCTGTTGGCAAAAATCTAAGTACAAAACACAAAGGCTTCATGTTTCAGATGCTTATAAAACTTAATTCCCCTGAATAACACTACTAATTTGGGTCTACTTGTACGCTTAAAGATTGTACATAAATATTTTTAGCATGTAGTTAGACCACAACTTTGCTTTTATTAAAATGTTTCTAGCAGGCATAAGATCTTTGTCACTTCAAAATAAAATGCTTTTGGTTAAACAGAAGTTATTTAAACATTCCACAGATTTGCAATTCTTTGCAAACATTTCTATTCATGCCAAATTTTTCAAAAACAGGGACCAAAAGTATTTCGTTTCATAAAAATAGGTACAGAAACATATTTTTCCACTCCATCCATACTCTAACGGACTATTCTGGAAAAAGTATTTCAGTGTTTTTTTGACTTGCAGACATTCAATATATCAGGTGTTGGTCGCAAATATCGTGCACTCAACTTACCAGTTTTGTGTCTGAGATACACTTTTCTCAGAGGAAATACGTTCAGAAAACTTTCATTTTAAGCATAGGTGAACATCATAAATACAAAGTTTTAAAATAGCAAAAAATTCTGTAGTAGGAGCTGAAACTATTGATCAGTAAATTACTGAAACAGGCACAAAACTAAGACTAAAAGAACCACAGAAAGGATAAAATCACTAGCACACAAATAAAAGAGTAATTTAAATGTAAATGTATAATTATTGTAAACAGTCCATGTATATATATTAGCATTAAGACTACTCATGTTTCAAAAACTCATAATATGTTAAATATATATACTTAACCCATTCTGGTGTGGAAGAAATGACATAAAAATGTAAAGGTAGAATTTGTTATGTGTGGTATGAGACATCTGAAAAGCAGGTTTGAGTCCAGGTACGATTAAATGTCAAATATGACTGGGGCCTGAATGAAGCTGTACCAGAGCCTGCACAGAATTGTAGGTTTGGGGAGATTCTTTTTTCATATCACAGGAGCCTACACGCTGGATGCAAAATCTGTTTGCATGGTATACATGAAGTATATAAAGGAAAAAAAAATCATAATTTAACATTAATATGTAAAATCAAGAGATATCCAACATGAAAACGGAGGAAGCTGAGAAAATAAATGTAGTTACATAACCTACCCAATTTGGTTTTACATGGTAATGTAAATGGTAACACAAACCTACAATTAAGAGTAGTTTACTCAGTAATTTTGGCTAAGAAATATGCTGACGGGTAAGCCACCCTTACCATTTAGCTGTAGTTTATTAAACATTTCATATCTGAGACATGTGGGTAGAGTGGAGGATTAAATTAGAGGATCACTTCATTGC
Source organism: Anseranas semipalmata (assembly GCA_013399115.1). Classification (NCBI taxonomy): domain Eukaryota; kingdom Metazoa; phylum Chordata; class Aves; order Anseriformes; family Anseranatidae; genus Anseranas; species Anseranas semipalmata. The sequence goes on from VXAA01007298.1 coordinate 491,056, forward strand.
TAAGACTAACACTTCAGTCACTGTAAGGTTTTGTCCATTCAACACACCTTACAAATAACAGACCGAATTCTGCTTTCAATTACTGGGGTGCAACTTTGACTGAAGTCAACAGATGTTGCACCTCAGTAACTGTTAGCAGGACTGGATACTGAATAAAAGCCCAGTAGAAAAATCCTCTGATGAGAACGTTTTTGATGGAAAACTGATTTTTCAAATAAAGGAAAGTTTTGTGAAAAGTGTGTTTCACAGAAAAAATGTATTTTTATCAATCACTTTTCTGTTGAAATCTTGAAACGTTTAGCTTTCATTGCTTTTTTAATGACAGGTCAGAATTTTTTTCGAGGAAATAAGTCTAATCATTTGACATGTCAGTGGAACAAAGCTATCTATGGAGCGAAAAGACAAAGTCAGAGTGAGAGTGAAAAGAAAGGGAGATAAGGAAGGGAAATGAGAAGAGGGAAAGCTGGCATTCTTCAGAAAGCTCATTACAAATTCAAAAGTTCAAAATTTTAATTCCTTAGAAAGAGGGATCAGATGTAGATAGGTACATCGTTTTCAGCATGGCGATATGTGAGTGAAGCATGATCCGGGCATTCGCTGGTTGTGGTTTGTTACGTGGTCACCAACCAAACAGCGGCTGGCAGCACACACGACAGTAGTGTTTCGGTACTTGCTCACTGGACAAAGCACAAGAATAGGGCTCCAAAAAGGGAGGGAAATTAAGCCTCCATAAATTCAGCAATTTCCCGGGGTGTAAATCCAAGCAGGGGTTTTCAGGAAGCAGAACGTGTGAAATAGGACAGGTGTCTGTCCCAGACCAAAGCAATCTGGAATTGTTTAGTGCATACCACAAGTGTTCACAGCCTGCTTCAGAGAGCTGCTCGGAGAGAAGCAGGTACCACGAGAGGAGAAAAAGAGAAAAAGCAACAGCTTCGGTCACTGCACTACAGAACCTCCTTGAAGGTCAGGTTGGTGCTCTGGGCCATAAAGGAGAAATGTGAGTCCGCCTATAAACTTCACTTTCATGGCAAGTCCTGAGAGTCCCATGAAGTCAATGGGACTATTTTGAGGACCAAGAATCACTTCCATCAAATAAAAATTTCAGGGTTAGGCCATAAAGCATGCAAAATATATTGTATCATGAAATGTGAGTCAACACCGCAATGATACAGACATTACTCATGTGTATGCTAGACATCTCTGCTATACGAACAGACCTAATCTTCTATTCTGGGGAAAGATTATTGAAAACAGAACTCCTGCGGCGGGTAGTTGGGGCTGGGCTTCGATAGCTCAGCTCCCTTCTAAGAGGTCTGCAAAGTTATTTGGGGTAGCTGCTGTTCCTCTGCGGCCAGGCTCCCATGCGGACTCACGCTTGATCAGTGTGTAATGGTGTGATAGACTTTGGCCACTGCAGATGCTGTGTGAGGAGGCCAGGTGCTCAGGACCGTTCTGGTAGATATGAGGAAGACGTGACAGAGCTCTAGGACTCTTGGTGTGCTGGGAAGTGGTACATTTAGAGATCTACTAGCTAAGGCTGGATGGTGAATCACGAGTGTTATCTGGACAACTCCTTTTTATTAGCTGCATATGGAGATTTCTGGGTGGAAGGAACATTTTTGTTAACTTCTATTCCTCTCATATCCAAAAGCCTCAGAGAACAGAGCCCTGATTTTTTAGGCATTGAGAAGTATGTGTAAAATCTGAGTCGCCATTGCACAAACCTTGCCTGCTATTTTAAGGCTGGCTACTGAAGCAAGTGTGGGTTAGACAGACTGTGAAAGAGGGGGAGGAAGGGAAGGAAAAAGGCTGAATAGCAGTAGGAAACATGGCTAGAAAGGACTAACTATTTGCACAACTGATGGTTCTGAGCTGTGAGATTATGCTGACAGTATATTAATCATATGTTACAGCCATATGCACACATACTGATAAATTTATATTTGTCTGCCTGTAAATGAACGTTAGATGTAAATTATGTAAAATATTGACAATTTTACATCATGTTAATAGGATAAATATTTTAAATATTAAAATATTTTTGCATTACACCATCAGATGAAATTACAAAAATATGTACGTGGGAGATGAGTTTATGGCCTACAGCAGCTCCAAAGATTAGGCTCGAAATTCCAGATTGTCCACAGACTCCAGGAACTTAGCAAAAGCTTCCAAAAGCATCCGAGTGAGTTAAGAGGATAGCTCCTATGACCTGGATTTTGAAAGTCACTTAGGTTGCCATGCAATTTACTTGCTCTTGAGAGAATTTCCCTTGGCCACTCTTGCTTTAAGTGTCTAAATCTGCTGCCCAGGTCTCTATATGTATACTGAGTTTAAGATCCTTGCTTTTGCCTTGTTTGTTTTAGATGCTGGCTGCCCGCCACCAGGAGCATATCTCCCACTAACCCACCCAGTCTACGGCCATATATGAAAATCCTAAGTGCTTTTCCATATTTCAAATAATTATAAATATACGATGCCATGTGGGTTAATTTCTTGGGCTCCACTCCCATTGCAGTTTACAACGCTCAGTAACCTCAAGGAGGGCAAGTAATACAAAGGATTAGATTCCATCTATGCCACTTTTTTGTCCCCTGTACTTACAGTGATCTGAGCTCCCCGTGTTTATGGGAGCAGCATGGGAGCATCTCAGGGCACTGTTTTGCCTGCTCGGTGTTATGGAGAGGATGGAAGAGCAGGTATTTCCCTGGACTCTGCTCCCAGATTGACCTGTGGCTGCAGGACCTCTGTGCGCCCACTGGATGAACCTGACCCCAGGCCAAGGCTTATGCAGTGCGCAGGGCTGGGGCTGTCACTGTGCACAGAGGAGAACTTTTACACAGACAGAATTAAGCATCAAGAGCTGAGCTCATTCTTTGCTTCAGCTCTCTTTTGCTGCAGGGAGATCTTTGTTGCGAAGCTTGGGGAAAAGGAGCAGTTAAAAAATAACAAGTCTAAACCCCAGATTTTTTGAGTATGTGTATGCTGTGATTGCCTTGCCCTGGGACTATCTTCCAGATTCTTAAAATACTCTTGTATCTTTTTTCCATTAGTTTCCTTCCATTTTTTTTCTTTTTTTTTTTTCTTTTGCCATATGCTGCCCTGATGACACTGCCTCCAGGAGGGAGTGTTTGGGCAATTTCCTTGACAGTGCTGAAAAGTCCCTTTGCATCCACCTCTCCCGTTCTGTTGCTCCAACTCCTGCACTGCACACCGCGGATGAATTCCTGCAGTGTTTCGTCTAACCACCTCTCATATCCCTCGTCAGAGGCCTGTGTGCTCAGCTTACATCCAGTCTCATCAGGATGTCTTTTTGATTTAAGCTCTTGTCTTCTCCCTGCTAGGCCTAATACCTCATCTGTTAGCCGCTGCTGGTTTTTGCATTGTTTCTTTATCCCAGTCATATTGTGTGCTGTGCCTAGGCTGACATCTTCTCCCTCACACCATGACTCATGTGGTCCCTTTTTAGTCCTGGCATGCCAATAGCACCTCAAACTGGTTGTTAACTTCTACTCTGGAGCTGTCACTGATATGTCCTGGGAGAAATCTCTTGCATGGAAATAGCTTGCCTTTTTTTTTGTGTGTGTGTGTGTGTGTGTGTGTGTGTGTGTGTGTTTATGGGACATAACATGTCCCTGTCAGAAGATCAGAAGCCAGGAGATAGGTTAAGGGCGAGTGGTGATGTTTTACTAGCAATTCACTGGCATATGGTCAGAAGTAAGTCAACTGTTCAGGGAAGGGACTTTCTGTGGAATTGTCCTGTCACTGACTACAAGGTAAAAGGATTTAGTCTCTACTTCAAGATATAACGTGTCCTTTCTCTTATTTTGCTCTTCCCTCATCTCCTTCCCCCATTTTATACCATATGCTTTATGAATAGTCTTCCTCTGCTTTTCCTGTAGCCAATTAAAAAATCACTACAACAGAAGCAGAATTGTCTGCGCATAGCAGAGATGCAAAAGAGACGGCTAATGTATCTGCACGAATACCAGCGCTGATCCCACAAAGACTTCTGCATTAAAGTCAATGAAATATTCAAGTGCATAAAGTTAAGTGTATGTGTCGGTCTTTGGCAGACTGAGACCTTGAAGCCTACTCAGACATCATGACTGGGTACAGACATAAACCTGACACTTCCAATGTCTCACTTAGCTCTGACAAAATGGTATTCGGGGGGTTGCTTTAAAAATAAATACAAACAAATTCTCTAATAGTTTCATTACTCTTTAAATAAGCTTGGAATATACCTTTCTTGTTACATAGCCTTCTTGTTTGTGATACTTCCCTGGGAAAAAATGGTTTAAAATAAAGGAGTAATTTTTAAAGAAACACGGTCAGTTGTTACTGCCATATTAAGCCTTTTGGACCAACAGACAGAATTAGATAGATACAGAATGAAATGAATAACTAAATAAAGATCAAACCCAAGAAAGAAAACATTCCAAGAGCGGCTGAAGATTTTCAAGGGCATTTGAATAGCATTTTCCCCACTCAAAAATGCATCAAAAAAAGTGGACCTTTACAAAAGTAGCATGTCCTTACTTTTTACAGGCCAAGGTTACTGCTGGCTGGCTTTGGAAGAAAACGCTTCACCACTGCACAGGTCTCTATTTATTACTAGGTCACTATCAACATGCTTTGGAGACAGAACACTGGACCAGATTAGGCTTTGGCTGTGCTTCGGTCTTTATATATTCTCCCTTTACTGTATAGCCGAATAGACAGTGCATTTTTTTCTAGATAGCTGTACATGTTGTGTTATTTGGAAAGAGCAAACACAGGCTCTGAATTTAGCAGTTCAATTGACAGCTTTGCATGGTGGGATGCCTTGCTGCAAGTTTATTTGTCAGCAGTGATGCCACATGAAATCTTTACCCAAAATTTAGTAAAAATTTTCAAATCTTGACTGCTGGGAAAAGCCAAGCAGATATAGTGTAACAGTTTCCATGAAAGCATTCCAATTACTTTTTGATTTCCTTTCTACATCTACTCTATTGAACATAGTTAACAATGGGAACATTTGAAAAAACAGCTCTACGCAACTCTAAGCAAACTCAGGAGAGTAAAGGAGCTACCAGCTCAAACGTACTCTTACTCAAAAACCTAAGTCCCATTGTCTCCCTCATCTAATCAAGAAAGAAAAAACATGTAGCAAGACAAACAGAAAAGCCAGACTTCATGCACTTCAGCTCAGAAAGGTGCTGATCAAGCACACAGATGCATACATGCCCATTACATGTAGGCATGTTGAAGTTTTGGTTTAAGATGCAAGCTTATCTATTTTAAGTACTATTGTACTCTCTCTCATCATGTAGCCATGTTTGGATTCCCTTTGCAACTATTCAAGGATGTTGCTAATGATGCCAGTCTTAATACAAAAGCTTGAAGAACAGCATAAACGTCATTTCTGTGGTGAGAGTGGGAAATACCTTGCAAGAGAAGAGAAAACCTTCTGTAACGTGTGATCAGTGGATCTAGTGAGAATGAAAAAATAATAGTGCTTGGATTTCTGAATAGCAAATACTTCTCTAAGCAGTTTTGCTATGAATATATTTGACCATGAAGCTATTTCAGTGATTCATTGTGAAGAGCAAATGAATCTCGGAAAGCTGCAGTCTATTCAGAGGTAATTAAATAACAGCGAGATGTTTCGCAGGATCAGTTATTCAGCCAATCTAGCACTATGTCGAGAGAAGATGTGGCTCCGCAGTTGTACAGTGCATCCTGCTTAAATGGCACTTGCTCCATCGTGGTCGTGTTCAGTTCTAGCGGCAGCTTTTGTGTTTCTTGACTTTCTTGTTACTATGGTGAATGATTGTCACAGGAGCGTGCAGAAAGGATGTTTAGGACACAAGTCGAGACAGCAGCCAAAAATGGTAATGGGACAGTGTGAGTTACCAGCAGGTTCTTCTGCTTTTGTGTGTGTGGGAAGGGAAAGTGAGAGCTGGCAGCCAATCTGTCACTGTGCTCACGAGAGACAACTGTACACCTCTTGTCCCAGTACTTCGGCTCAGTCATGGCTCTCACTTAACGGCCAGTGAGAGAGGGACCAGCTCCCAGAACACAGGCAGCCTTGGATACTGCTGCTGGCATCCGTGCGTATTACAGCAAGAAGTCCTGATGTCTTTGTGTGCACCGTCTCTCTCTCTGGTACCATGTCCACCACCCTCGGTGAAGGATTCAGAAGAGTGGGTGGATCTGTGGATCACTATTCTTTGTGATCCAGGGTATCCAGACAGGATAACCCAGCTCTGGATCTGTGCAAGTGCTGGCTACAAGGAGTTAACAAAGTTGTGACCTACCCTTGTCCACCTTCATTCACCTGCACATTCCGATCAATAATGCTTATTGCTTTTTGGCTTCTCTTCCCACGTGAGAGGCAAAGCCAACAGAGCAGTGCCTATAGCATTACTACAGGCACATTTATATTTGCTGATGACCCAAAAGTAAGGAGACCGGCCTGCCCTTGTGCAACCTCACTCTTGGATAAGCCCCCTCTGTTCCTCCTGCTGAGTTCCATTCCCAGATGAAGATTATTTAAGTCTTAAAGTACTGGGTGTCTTCAGGATGGGAGCAAATTAGGAGACATGTCGAAAGAACAACTACAACAGGAACTCTTAAATGCCAGGTCTTAAATCATTCTGGCAAATTGTCAGTGTGCTTATATTTCTGCCTTACTCCCCCAAGTTTGGTGATGGATGACTACTGATAGAAGTAAGTTGGAACTTGTGATCTGGCAGCCGATCCCAGCATTCCCCTGCTGCCACAAGAAAAGGCATTGGTTCCAATTCAGTTTAAGAACTTAATGTAACCACATCAGAGAAACGAATAAACCACCGATTTCTAGCGCGAAGGAATATATTGTCAGGGTATAGTACAAAATGTCGAGAGACTACTTTTCCAACTGCAGACAGTCAGTAGTTCTTTCCAGCCCACTGAGGTGCTGACCATGGTTAACATTAAAAAACTTCTTCAAATGGATATTCCTGGGGTTTTATTTTTGGCAAGTTCTGCAGATTAAGGTGTCCAAAACAGTTGCACACCCCAGCTTCTCAATGAGATATTTAACAGGAAAAAGCATGTACTCTTTTTTAAGGCTTCATTTATACTGTGTTTTATAGCTCAGCAAACTGACAGAGAGATTAGGTAACTGGCTAAAGACCACATGGCAGGCAGGTGGCAGAACAGGAGCTATAGCTTGGAAATGCCTCTTGCTCTTCTGTCTGCTGGAGAGTCAGACAAGGCTGACCCGTGTGAATGTAATGAGGGAGGGAGCGAGGGAGAGAGTGCACAAGAACTTCTCTCCTTTTATCACACCTTTGCATGCCCGTGAGGGCCCTGACCTCTCCTACCCCGAGCCCTCTGCAAGGGGGCAGGTTCAGGAAGGATCAGGGTGAAATGTGAACTCACTATTTATCACTCCGAGAGGTCAGACTGAGAGTCTGGACGTGAGGCAGGAGCATCTTGGATTCCTTCCAAGGCTGGAGTAGCTGCTGCGGAATGTGCTGCCCAGGATTTTCCAGGGCAGATTCTGATTCAGCTGTAAGTCTTATTAGAGGCTCTGCCTGAAATTTCTTTCATTCTGATCCATTCAGCTGAGGGCACTCAGGGCACCCTGACCACCAGACAATATCCCTTCATACCACTGCAATCCTTATACCTCAGTGTCTGCAACAAGGCAGCTTTGCAGCCAGGGGAAATTGCATAGCTCTGCTGACACAGGTTTATAGCTGCTAAGGATCTGGCCTCATATTTTGACTGTCACACAGCACAAGCAGGACTGCTCTTTCCTATTTTCATCATCACCAACAAGATTTTGTTTAGGACTGTGGTTTACAAAGATCTTATTATAGAGAAATGAAAAGAAAACTCATCTAAAATCTGGCTACATTGAAAAATTCCAGCTGTCTTGCAATTCAATGCAGCTGTGCTATCTAGTGTCTTTTTCTCTTCCTTTTGCATCTCTTTATAGAACATTAGCTTCTATAGAAAAATGCATTTTTTTTTTTTACACATGGCGATTTTTTTTCTCCCCTCTTCATTATTTGCTGGCTGTTATTTCCACCAACGAAACCTACAGACTCTAACAAGGAAAATGCAAAGATATTTTGAGACAGAGGAGCAGCAAGGAGGAAAAAATAGCATTTGTGAACAGTTTCTACTGGCAGTCTCTTGTCCATGATTTTTTCTTATAGAAACTGTAATATGATGATATTATGCAACTGCCTTCACATATTAGAATCATTATGAGCAGTAGCTTTGTGATATCATACAGCAGGTGCTAAGAACAGTTTTTGCTTTTTCCCCAAAGCGACTACAAAATTACTTACGATTTCATTATAGAACAATCCACACTTTGTGGGTAGAAGTTTATATTATTTTGTGATTGTGTTAGCGGGGGAAAAAAAAAATCTTTCTGGGGAGTTTGCAGCATTCTCCGGGTGAAAACTAAACTGAATTCATTTGTAGCCAAATGCCTATGTCCTCAGCCAGGCAAAACTCCGGTGAAACTGGAAGGACTCCAATCCTCACTCAGCTATCTGCTTCCTCATGCAAACTCAAGTCAGTAGGGCTCTCTGCATCTCACTTGAGAACTGAATAGCGCAGAGCGGTCGGCAAAATTCAGTCCTTCAGCCAAGACTGGAAGGATCGCTACAAGAGAAGGTCTTATATTTATCTCACCTTTAGGATAAAACTGACATCAACATGCTACACAGAAAAATTTCAGCGTATGTGGGATAAGGCAGTTTCACAAGCAGGCAGATGTGAGCTCCAGCCAAAGCCTTCTGAGAGGCACCAGCCACTTTCAGGCAACACATGTCTTTCGTCCTCTCTCCAGTGAAACTCTGGGGCTTAAGAAAGCCTCACCTCTGGTCAGCTCACGTTGCCCCAGCAGGAATAATTCCAGATGATTCCAGATCCCAGAGGAAGAGACAGGCACAGCCTAAGCTCTGCAGGTCACCTGCTAGGAGGAGCAGCAGGCTTATATAGAGTTGCAATTCCCCGCAGTCTGCAATGCCCACGTGGCACCTGGGCGCCAGTCCCAGAACTGCTTTGTTCCGTCCAGAAACAGGACACAGAGGTAGTCCTAAAGCTTCCTTTTCGGTCAGGGAATTGCAGAGCTGTGGTGGAAATCCACGAGCCCCAGTTCCTCACCTCTTCATTTTAACACCCTGAAGACTGAAATTCTTTTTCCCCAAAGCCCAATCTGTTATCCCATCCATCCCAAAATATAATTAATATATTAAAAAGTACTTTTCCACTAAAATAGCAAAATGTGTTCATTGCACCATATTTCCTATATTTCTAGAAAATGCTTTGGTCTTATTTTACAAATATTTACTACCAAACATTCCATTTATAAACTGAAAATATTCTAAATAACTCTTACTTCTATTAACAATAAGCAGCAGAAACACAGAAAAAACCATACAGGAAGAAATGTGTGTGTATATTTCTCATTAGCAAAAGTACGGTCAGGCATGATAACCAAATGACTGAAACACTCTGCCTAAATGTGAACTCCTAAAGAGAAAATCACAACATTCAAAGCTACAGCAACATAGTGCAGCATTTGTTGCATCTGAAAACAAAGACACGGATCAATTATACTCAAGAGAAAACACCTTGACGTCGTTCCTTGCAAGGGTACAGCTTTGAGTAAGACATACCACACTTTCAGGAGTGGTATGTTAAATACCAATCACAACTGATTGTGGTAGTGCTGCTAGAGAAAAATACAGAAAAAATATTGTTTCCAAGCCTTGGTGTCACCTTAAATCAGAAGCAAGGCCCTGGGTAGCTGCTTTAGCCACTGGTGCCCAGACTGGCTGGCTCACGTCAGCTGCAAAGCAAGAGCACGAAGCAAGCAAGCCAGCCAATACGTGCGCGCTGGGCTAGGGGCTCCCAGCAGTTTTGGCGATGCTACTCCGCAACGAACTGATTTGAGGACCTGGCCTTTCAGAGGGACTCCGTGGGGATTTCCAGCTGTTCCCAGAGAGCGCGTGGTCGGGGGCAGCAGGACAGCTGCTCAGTGCAGCCTCGTGCCACAGCGATTGCTGGCTCTCAGGCCCATCACCCTGGACAAATGGATGCTCTAAACAGCTCTAAATTAAACCAACGCCCAATAAATTGCTAGCCAAAATGAACGCAACAGGTAAAACAGCTTGTATTTGTAGTTGCTCTGTCACCCCAATCCTCTGCAGAACCGAACTCAAACCACCGATGCATTTGTCCAAAGCAGCGGATGTAAAAAACGCTTCTTAGTCACCGTTACTGCGAAGGCAGTACGCAGACCTACGCTCAGATGCGTGTCCCATCTCACGCCTGCCATCCAGCCGCTCCCCGTGGGCACCAGCTGCTGCTCCCCGGTTCCTGTGGCAGTGCCCGTTTGACACCCACACCGCCCAGTTACGGATCCTCTCCCTTCCCGAGCCTGGCTCTCATTCCTGGCAGGATAAACAGACAGAGATTTATAAACCATTTGAGCCCCGGGTTCTGGGACCGAGATCAGGTATGCGAACGAGCGCCAAGGACCCGGGAGCTGCCAAAACGCTCTCCTTCAGGGAGAAAACAAGCAAGTTCCACGCACACGAGGTTTCCGCTCCCCAGACGGCCGGGCAGGACCCAAGCAGCACCTGAAGACTCTGGGGGCGCTCCCCGGGCGCGGCGCCCGCCGCCTGCTCACCCTGACCCCGGCGGGAGCAGCAGCAGCGGCAGCGGGGCCGGGCCCCGAGGCTCCCGGGCGGCCCCGCTTTGTGCTCGGCGCCCGCTGTGCG
>VXAA01007298.1:501927-515622 GCA_013399115.1 Anseranas semipalmata
TCATTATTTATTTCCTTTTTTTTTTTTTTTTTTTTACATGAAAGAATCGGCTTGCTGCAAAGCCCTAGCAACTCCAGGGAATTCCCGCACAGAGATGAATATGGATGAAAACCTATATTACCCCAGGCACCAACTTAGCACAGGATGTTTATGAAATATTCCTGAAATGTAGTTTATTTACAAATCAAGTTATCCACTTATGTGAGATACTTAAAACATTTACGCGCTTAGTGGACAGTTATTATTATTACTTAGCACTTGTTAAGCACCAGGTGCTCCGTGCTGTACAAGCCACGCATGGAAGAAGTCAGCCCCTCCTGCCAAGCAGGTACAACGGAGCAGCCGGGTCCAAAGTCTGGAGAAGTTTTTTTTTAAGCATCAGGCCGTAACTGATGACAAGATGCCTAAGGAGACCGGGGAGGGAATACAAGCTTTCAGGATTTTTTTTCCCCTCAGTGGATTTGTTTATATTAGCTATATTTTTTCAGAATACCCACTGCATCAAAGTTCATTTCAAGAAATTTTGCTCAAGAAATAACCTGATCAGACACTGCTTCTTTCTTCCCTTCTTACGTATCCGCATCAGAGGCTTTTTCCTTCTTCCTTTGAGCGCTGGGCAGAAGAGATCATGTACCCAGCCCTCACGAAACCCTGTTTCACACCATTAAAAGAAGGATAAATTGAAACACTCACGAAGGACTAGACGAGCTTCAAAAGAATATTTTCAGCAAACCCCTGAGCCCTAACAACTTGTAAAATGAGAAAAATTCCTGAGCAGCCTCTTAGCTGTATTCCAGTACATGGAGCTGTGTCTCTGTACTGGCACTGCAAAATATGCAAATATTTTGCATTCTCTATTTTTGTCTGCACATGCATTTGAGCAAGGGCACATAACAGCGCTATCCTTTTCTTGTATAGAAAGCTATAACTATGGTAACAGGATGTCATCTGTTGCAAAATGCTGGAGGTTTTTTTTAAATGGTGACTTTATGTCCACTTTCCCACACGTATGTTAAGATTTTGCATCTGTAGCAAACCTGTGCTCGCTGAACTCAGAACCAGAGTAGGAGAAAGCTCCATGGCTAGGAATCTATGCAGCGCGTGTCCTCACTGAGCAGCAAGCTGTGTCATGCGAGACATGGAACCAAGCACGCCGCAACTTTAGGGCAGAGGGTAGCAATTCTTTTCATGAAGAAGTCTCTCTCTAACTCATCAAAAGAGAGATAGACGTTGGCTGGACAGAGTTTAAAATCACAGCAAGAACTTGTTACCCTTTCGCAACCTCTCTGGACGGAGTCTGTTTCTCCATTTGGTGAAGAGGGAATCGCTCAAGGTACACGCACAAGCCCTCTCCTTTTAACTGCCTTGCCATCCCTGAGGAAGGGATGGAATTCTGTGCTTTAGAGCAGGGTTGTTCTTTGTTCGTTGATTTGTCTCCCGTTCTGTTTTAAGCAGGTATTTCAAATAGAAATCCTCTAATACAAACACCAGCTTCACAGCAAAACACTGTAAAACTATCAAACAAAATATGAAGCATCTATACTATGCACATCTTGCATACAACGCAATTTATTTTTCTATGCCATTTCCTTTTACAAAAATCATCCCCAAATAACCTCTTCCTGCCTATTAAAATTAATCTTTCTCATGTAAAAAGAGGTAAAAAATATATGCACAGTGCTTGAGTCTTTGTTACTACGTGCTATTCCTCATCAAAGGTTTGAACTCTTTGCTCAGGTAATCTCGAATTTTGCAAGTGTTCAGCTGTACCAGAGCAGCACAGGAGAGACGAGTCGGTGCTACCCCCGTGTCGGTAACGAGCTCCCTCGGTGCAGCCCTGCGTTAGGTCCCAGCCTACCGAGCTGCAGAGCCTTCTCCTACACCATTTTTTCTTCATCTATACCGGTTGTGAAAATAATTTGCCAATGAAGAACAAACAGAAAAAATATGCAATTTGAGAAGGGATACTGGAAAAGAGACTTGATAACAAGTAACTCGGTTAAAGCTGACCAACATGCAGCAAAAAAAAAAAAAGCCCCGAAATTCAAAGGCAAATGATCTGTCCTTAGCTCACCCCTTTACAGTAGGGTATTACAGCCCATTTCACACTGTTTAGAGAGTCATGCTCTTTGCAGGCTGTTCTACTGTGTAAATACGAATGTGGAATAGAAGAGCCGTCATCCTTCTCGCTAAATTCCCTAAACTTCAGGGAATTTAAAGACAGACCTTTAGCAGCATTTTAAGCCCTTCGAATATAAAATTTGCCCTTTCTCTCTTGAATAAAAAAAACAAAAAGGAAAAGCCCCCCAAAACCTTCCCTGGATGTTTTAAAGATGTTCTTTGATCATGTAAACATCAATACCGATAGGATGTGCGTATTTTTTAAAAATGTAATTTCTAAATGTATATGCTTTTCTTTCTGTAGGAGCTGGGCAGAAAGGGGTGGTGGGATTTTTGACCTCTGTAGGAGGTCAGATGACACGGTCTCTTGAGGCTTTAAAATTTTGGAATTTAGGAACTGCTCCAGTTATCTATGAAGTCATTGTCCCTTTGAGTTCTGGGAGGCAAAAATGAAGTTAAATGAAAAGCTTTTAGAAAATCTCTCTTATTTGGTACTTATTTGGGAGGTGTCATAGTTCTTCTGTGTCCATATATATATATGTGTGTGTATATATATATATATATATATATATATATATCTGTAAGACTGTTTTAAATGGCTTTTTAATATTATAGATTCATCTCCTGTGAAGTTACATTATTACACAAATGATCTCTTGAGATCTGATTTTACATGTGAAAACTGACACAGCACAGAATGCTCAGAGAAGCCAGGAGCATGCATGCTAAACTTGTGTACTGACATGTTTGATTTTTTTTTTTTTTTAGGACTACTTAGCAAAAATAGCTAGTATTTACAGTGAAATAAATCGCCTGCCTTTAATGTTCATTTTCCCAAAGCATCTGCTGAAAAGCTTTCGTCCACGTGCTGCACCTGCTAAAATCAGATTAAAGAAAAACCAAAGCTGTTTTCTAAAGGGTCCATGTCTGGGGGGAGGGCGAGGAATTCAAAAAGGAACCGCAATCGGGAAGACTTTTTAAAAAGTATTTTGTGGTTTTAAAATGGGAAGCTGAAAAGGTAATTTTTTTTTTAATGAAATAAGTAACTAAAATAAGACTAAGATGAAAGCCAGCAATAAAAATCGAGTTAAAAGCTCTCCCTTGGATAAGGTTTAATTCAAAATGTAAGAAAGTTTGTAACCAAATTAAAACCGTCACTATACCCAGCAATCCTCCAGTGAACACAGAGTATTTGCTAGGGGTAGATGTTTGCATTCTACTAATTTTTCAGAGCAGAAATGCATCACCTTAGTTCAAAGAATAGGTGTTTTAAGGATGTTACTAGGTAAATGATGAATTATAACATTACTTGCTTTACTGATTATTTATTCGGTGCTTCAGTATTAGGGAACAAATGCTTAGCTCTCAGTATTTGTGCTGATTGAAGGGTAGGAATGAAGAGAAATAAAACCCTGATGGACAGAATGTTTGTTTGGGTAATTGCTAACAAAGCCAGCTGTGATGTACCTAAAAAGGACAGATCAGGTATCATTTCTGCTTTAAATACTACATCTGCTTTCAATATTTGTGGTCATTTCAGGTCTTTGTGCGAAGTTATTTAATGCTGCCTTTTGTTTTGTAGCACCAATGTGTTCTGTGATACCGGAGTTCTGCCCGTTCAAAGGAGATGGCCCTATGGAGCATCTTTTTCATGTCATGGCTTTTGCTAGAGGCTTTTGTTTAAAGCATGCTTCCAGCACACAGCCCTGTCTTTTCCACTCTCTCTCCTGCTTGTGTGTGTGATGTAGCAAAGTCATTTGCAATATAAATTACAAAATCAACTGTTGAGTTTACAAACTGAATATGCATGAAGATATTGGACGATATTACTACCTTTCAGACAAATATATCTGAAATTTATGTTGGTGGAAGAGTGGATATTTATATACTGTAGGTATTAATTACAGTTGGGCTAATTTAAAGTTTCTGTTATTAATTCCTTTATAGTTTCACTGCCATCAGGATTAACTGCAGCTACCTACAAGCACAATCATTTGGTAATATTCTTAATTACATTAAGGAAGCATTCTTCTTACAGTTAAAATAGTGTTTTAAACAAGCGCCTTGTAGTCTCTTTTGTTTATTCAAAATAAATATTAGCCCAGAAAAAAAAAAAAAGAGGCCAATACTATGAGAATAAAAATGGGCTGCAGGGACTTAGACTAGCAATGATTTTGGCGAGTGCTTAATTTCTTGTTTGGTTGAAAAAAGACTGGATTGGCTATCGACAGGTCCCTATCAATAGGCAGACCCCGGAGGTCTGGCTATTTGCACATGGCCTGATTGACTTGTCCTTAATAGACATATAATTGTTGACAAATACCTTCCAATAGGCTGTGGCAGGCATGGCCAGGCAGACAAAAGAGGCTTCTCTATGACAGAGCCGGGAGCGGAGCGATTCGAGGGGCACGGCACCTTAACCTGGAGATAGCCGGCTTCCCCAAAGAAACTTCTGGAATAAAACCTGTAAAATCAACCCTGTTTTCTTCTCCCAGCGGCTGACAGCCAGCTCAGACATGAAAAGCAGCAATATCTGCAGAGCGTGTGGGATCCATTCAGGGTGTCTCTTCTATGCAACTTCAAAATAAAGCTTAATCATAACAGTAAACCTATGCGCTTGGTCCCCCACTTTTCCCAGAGCCTGAGGATTTTAAAAATATGACGGGATTTTTTCCTGTTACTGTTTGCTCTCTCTCAGCATCCACTCCAGCTGTTATTAGGGACAGGACTCCAGGGTAGGTGGACCTTCAGCTGTTCTTAAGTCCTAGTGTTTCCACCAATTCATTAAATAATACTGCGATATTAATTTTACAAGTAGATAAATTGAATGCACTGGCTGGGGGTGTGCGGTTCTGAAGCTTTCCAGCTTCCATCAAGTCTTGCAGCCACTGTGGATGGTTGGTGCCTCTAAAAGCAAAATGCAAAAATGGATGCTTAATGAAAGGCACCTATTGCTGAAAATTTTGGCCGACCTTCCAAGGTACCTCAGGAAATCTGTGGTGGAGTTTCCACTTTACATCTAAGGATCTGAGACTAAATACAGCTTCACTTTTTGTGCAGTGCCTCCACACACACGCACACACAATCCTAAACAAGAGTTAAATAATACATTTACTGTGCTATTATTTTCTGCGTTAAATAACAGCGTAGAAAAGAAAACGAAGAGGTGTAGGCAAAGGAAAAAAGAGATAATAAATGGCATTTATCTGTCCTCAAGATAATAGTTCTATATTAGATATGTTGGGGAATTAATTACATGGATTTTTAGAATGTTTAGTACATTATAGGCATTGCAATACTTGTCACAAGACAAAAGGCCATTGAAATGATGCAGTACAGCCTTAGGCAGCCATAAAAGAACAAATTGTTCAAGTTTGTACATCAGTGTGAGATCCAAAGAACCCTGGCTCCAAGAAAAATACCAGTGAAATTTAGAGATGTACCTACTCCGTGGATTTACCCAGAAGTGAACTGAAAGCTGGACTCTGGCCTTTCAGTCCCGGGTTTGATGTGCCTGCCTTTCCCTTTCAGCAGCAGGCTAAGAAAGCACTCGAACGTTTGCCTTGCAGGATTTCTTCCCTTGGTCGTTTTGGATTTAGTAATTCCTCCCCCCTTGGGATACGGTGCTTGTCAGGTAGAGGTAACACCCTTATCCTGTGGCGTAAGCAACTCACAGAGAGCAGACAGAGATGGGGGAAGGTCAGGAAGGGTGCTCCTTAAACCTCTAAGCTAATGCCTTCAGCCTCCCACCTCTAAGCTCCCCCACCTCCTTCCTTCCAAACTAATAAAAACAACCATTAAAAAAAGAGACAGAAAAAAAAAATAGCGCAGACCGTGATCACGGAGGCAGGCAAAGTAGGTTACAAATTAGTGTGACACCATCAAGGTGACACTGTAGACAACCTCTGACACCCGACACAAAGCTGAATGCCTTGTGCCAAAAAGACCTTGAGCCTTGTCTTTGATTCTTATTGATCAAATACATAGATTAAATACAGTATCAGATGGCAAGGCTAAAGCCTGGGATTCTGCATACAGCGAAGACCCTCAGACATGAAAGACCAGACATACAACAGAGATAGAGAGACAGACAGATAGGGAGAGAGATACGGCATGATTCTATTGTGAATAAACAGAGGTGGGCTGAGGCAGACAATTTTATCTGGCAGATGGGCAGGGCTTTTTGCACTTACTGCACTCCTTACAGGTCATGAAATCCAAATGTCAATAATACCAGGAATAAGGGACAACGTTTTTAACAGCGCTGTTGCAATCCCCAAACATTCCTACGCATGTGCATCCTGTGACCAGCTGCTTCAAAATGGTGTGCGCGCTTGTGTGTGTGTGTATATGTCCATTAATTCAGAATTACTCCAATTACGAGCTTTTGATGCTCCAAACCCCTCTTTCTAACCCAAAAGAGATGGAGAGCCCTCGGCCTGTCCAATCAGATCATTTTCCCTCCTGCCTGCAGCAGATGTAAGCAATTTACTTTTTTATTTCTGCATATTCAGTGCGAGCGGAGCTGTTGGTGACTTCTCACCCCGGAGCCTGCAGGATTCTAACCCTATCAAATTAAAGCATTTTGCTCACTTATTCCCAAGCGCTCGGCTGGTGCTTAGCAGGCCTCCCGCTGCATAGCAATGGCGGGCGTTCGTGTCCGCTCATACCCCGAGCCTAATCAGAGATTATTAAGGAAAATATACAGTGCTTTAATTTGATGAGACTGGTTATAGGTACTGCAGTTAAAGGTCACACTCTTGCGTGTATCTCCCTCAGTCACTGTAATATTTTCCTCTCGCTTGACAATCCTCAGCTCCAAACAACAGGCCAAGAAGACACGTTTATTTTTGTCACGCTGTGATGAGCTCAATAGGGACAAAAATGAATTATTTAAAGTTCGCATAAACAAACAACCCCAGGCCAGGTTCCCCTTGGCCCGCTTACCCCCTCTGCATTTTTGCACACGCTTTGCCTGTCTCTTGCCTTTAGAGAACATGCAATAAAAACCTCGCTCAGTTGGAAAGCGAAGCCATATAGGTGTCAGGCCCAGGAATGATGGCAGCCAGTGGCTGCTGCCTGCTGCTGGGCAAGAGCCTGCCCCACTGAAGCCCTGCAGAAGCATGTGGGTACATCCCAGCGTCAGGTGCCTGGCAAGGACGTTTCAGCTTTGGCTCTAGAAGCTTTCCTCAACCACCAGGAGGTAATGGAGCCACCCAGGGCAAAACAAAACACACACAAGGCCTGATAGGACAGGCTCTGAGCCTTCCTGCTGCCACGGTGGGAACTGAAGGGGTTCAGCTCAGTCCTGTGCCATTTGAAGGGTTGGGGGAGTGAGGGAAAAGTGCCTCAACTCCAACCTCCCGCCTATGCCATTGTAATCACAGCTCGTGGCCTCATCTAAATTCACACCGCTTCTAGCAGCGGCTCTGTGGGTGTGGCAAGGGGTGGGAGGAAGGGCATACAACAATTTTCTTCTCTCAGCCTTAACTCTGCTGCCATTCGTTAAAATCGCAAGGTGGTTGGGTCTCCTGTAAGGGCTGTGTGGTGGGGAGGGAAGGAGCGAGGCAGGGAGAGATGGGTGGGTTAATTCTAATCTCCTGTCAAGCCTAATGGTTTGAGCATATGTGTCCATGCAGCAGACCAACGGCAGAGGCTTATTTACCTCCAAAATTTACATGAGAATTGCTTTATGCAGCTGTATGTAAAAATTCAAACCACACAGTGTCACTGTATCACACAGGTCAATCCAAAGCCCGGTGGCATTATAGCAAGAGACAAAAGCCTCACCACTTCGCCAGGGTTTCCTTTAGGACTGAAAGTTGTTCTATTAAAAACAAAAAACAACAACAAAATGGGAGCCTGTATCTGCCGCTGCCCTCCTTCCAGAATCCCTTCACATTCCTCAAAGGCCGCCAAAATTTTGAGGACCTGGAGCCTGATCCTGCTTTTGCCCCCCCTCAGCAGGCTGCAGAAAGGGCTGCAAGGGATGCCAGGATCGGGCCAGCTTCATTTTGTGTCTCTGAATAATCCCGTTAGTGGATCCCCAGGCACAGGCTTTTTATATACACATCACTGATGGGCAAAGGCAGAAGAGTTCAGAGAGGTGGAGTTTCAGTATTTATCCTAAACAGAGGCAGACACACTCAGGCTGCTTGGGATGCTACAGGCATCCTGGTCCGTCTGGTAAATTGCTTGTGATTGCCTGGTTGTTGGTTTGTTTTTCTCCCTCCAATTTGAAGTGTCTGTGATATCTCCAGAAAAGCCAGGGCTCGATGTGCTGCGGAAATACATGCTATATGCATTTCTTCAGAGAGCTGAGGAATCCTCTGCTGCAGGAGAAATCAGGATCTTTCAACATCACCTCAATTGTATTGTGTTACAGTGACAGTATCCCACCTTCTGGCATACAAAAAAAGCCACTCTGCTTCAGGACCCCTGAAGTGTTTCTAAAGTAATGTGAAAAGCTTTGACTGGCAAATTGGATCGGTATTTCTAGCACCTTATCGATACGAACATGGTCAGATACAGCATTAGCAGTCTCTGCAGTGGAACGCCCTCAGAAAATGCAGAAGTATATCAAGGGGAAAAAAGTTACCTGCACTTTTCTTTAAACTTTATAAAAAGTTTTTCTGCAGAGGCTTGGGACAGTTCTTATTTTAGTCTGAACCAATTATTCAGCCTTAATACCTGGACCCCGGTACGCTTCTGTCTTTGATCAGAAAGAACTTGCCTGAAGGCCAGCTCAAGAGAGGTTCAAAGTCAAATGCTTTGATTTAAACCACTCTGCTCCCATCCATGAAAGAAGATGAGAAGAAGCTCTCTAGTATGAAGACAGAGATAAGTGCAATGCAGCATGTCACATGCAGTATTACAATGCAAAGAATACAAAAAAAAGATATTTCGGGGAGCAGCGTGTTTAAAACACAAATCACCCTAACAATCTGATGGTTTTGGCAGTGGTAAAACACCCTAGGGATTACTGCAAAATTCTCTAACCGGTGAGCAACTTCACATATTCCACAATGGTGCAAGAAATAGAGATCTTCAGCATAACCAAAGACCAGGACTCAGGTGCTCGTGGTCTGAGAGCCTCTGGAAGGGGCTGCTGTTGACCTATGGAGGATGAGGCACTGCTGGACCACTCCAGTTCTCTAAACAATTCTTTCCTTGAGACATTTTGTTACATCACTCCAAATAACCATTTAGCTATGACTAAAAGATCTTTCCAGAGTTCATAAAATTTGGAGTACAGAAGAAACCCCTGTCCTAGAATTTTAGTAATTAGTAGGAAGTACTTACTGTCTGTCATGGCAAGGGACGGGACTCAGGCCCAGAAATCACCTGGATTCTGCACAAAGATGATGGCAAATGGAATTTGTTCTCCTCTCCTACTTTCCTCATGGACCTTGATGAGTATTTCAGCCTTTGAACTGCCAACATGCACAAAAATAAAAAGTTTTCCCTGAGCTTCACACAGGAAACCAACTGCAGGAAACAGTATCAAAATACAGCCTTCCACTGACAGTGTCACCATTTTATTGCCTGGGTTGTAATCACTCTTTGGGGGAGCGATCATTTTCCCACTCCATACAGCATCATACCAAGCAGGCTGCACTGACTGGAAATGCAGGGAAATGATTTACCCCTTGCCATTCAGAACTTCACTTTGTTGACAAGAACTAAGGGAATGAAAAGGAGAAAGGCTTTTTCAGATTTGTTTTCCAGTTCTGGTGAATGAGACTAACTTTCCCTTAGCTCTCAGTGCTGTGGTGAATACATTTAGTCGCTCTGTCCTGCTGCATCTTTTCATTGGGGAAGGTTTTGATGGCAGAACCCTTTTTTTCTCCAGTGACTGATACCTTAGGTGTTTTCCTATATTCTTTTCCTCAGTTTGCCCCTGTCTGTCCCTTCTGGTGCCCTGGTAGTTCAAACATGAGAAGCCCAGAATTCATCGCAGCATAACACAACTCTATTAAAACAAACCAGATTTGATTTTTGCCTCGAAATGGGACCTGGAGCCTCTTTAGGAGAGGGCTCTCCAAACCCCATCCCCACAATGGCACCAGAGATTTCAGCAAGACTACCCCTGCAAGCGAGCTTTGCTGGCCAAGTCGTCCTTTCAAGATGTACCCTGATGGGGAATTAGGAAATAACCATGGGACGATGTTCCTGCGCTGCTACATCACTGCACCTTGTGGTATCACACTGCTATAACACCATGCTCACAACACACCAGCAGCAGTGTCATAAGCAAAGGAGGCGAGCTAAGAGTTTCTGATTTTGAAAGAAGCAACTCGGTCCAGAAAATGGGAAGAGTTGGAGGGCAAGGCTTTGAACACCTCCCCCCTGCTCCAGTAGTCAGCACGAGGGAACCTTTATTGAAAGAGAAAGTTTTCCTCATTCTGACTATCAATGCATATTCCTTCTTTTCAAGCTCTGAAAAGGTCTGTTATAAATGTATAATCCCATAAGCAAAAGAAAATCAAAACCAACATGCAAAAGGCATGCTGGGGCTGAGGAGATGCAGTACAAGAGATCAAACCATCAGAAAAGTAAAACACAGGGGAGGATAAACAAGAGCAGGAAAGAGAAGGCACAAGAGAAAGAGAATAATTAACAAACAGCATATTCTATACAGAGCAGGAGAGTCAGCTCATAAAAAGCAAACAGTGGGCTCTCTTCTCGGCTTAGAGAGAAATTCTGGACCCTGCTATGCCTTGAGAGTTTGAGAGGAGACTGATGAGAAACTCATTTCCAAGATGCACCTCTGATGTTTGGTGCACAACACCACAGCTTGCTGCCATCAGCCAAATCAGGCTTCCAAGAGGTGAAATGAAACCCTAATACAACCCACTCTGTTAAACTATCCAGCCAGGCCAGCAGGGTGCTCGTGTTCTGCTTAGCAAATTTGAGTTCTATGAATGCTGCTTGCTATGCTGCTTTGTCTTAGCCATGGCTTGCCGAACCCCACATACCACTTCTGCACGTACTAGAAATGCTCCAGGTAAAACACAGAGGGAAATCTGACAGCCTGAAATCCATGTAGGTGAAAGGCACTGTTAAAACCAGGGCAGAAGGAAGAATAGTTTTTTTCTTGGTTCAAAAGTCCTTCCATATCATCTGTCAATGCCAGATCTCTGCTTTTTTGGTATGCTGTCAGCCTCCACTTTTGGAAATGAGCAACTGCCATTTCAGTGCTATTCCCTATTTATTTAGGGGGCACCTTTTGCAGCCACTGCTTTTGAGAAAAAATATGGTTTTTGGCTTCCATGGAATGACCTGCTTCCAGAGAGAGATAAATCTACATTGACATGACAAGAGAGCTCTTAAAAGCTCTCCAAGCAGCTGCGAGTCAGAAAGTGAAGAAAAAGAAGAATCTGAGAACCTTAAGAACATATCGAGGTTCATTAAATGTCACGGTGAGCCTTATGGAGCTCTGATCCCTTGTGTTTCTTACTGTAAAGCCTAATGCAGTGTGGGTGCATGCAGCTGTTTTCTTCTACACTCTGATAGGCAAGGAAGAGTCAGATTTTTGGTTGTGCCATGAAACTGGAATTCAGGCAGGGGTTCACAGTTCCTAAGGATGCTGTTAAAGAGAGGTGAGAGGAATGTGACATTCAGAAAATTGGGCTGAACTTCTTGAAGTAAATTAACCAATCACAACATAATTTAAGTGAATGGAAAGAGAACAAGGGAAGAAAAAATGAAAATTGCTGTGGGGAAGAGGATGGGTTGAGAGTGCAGAAAAATTCACAAGCCTAAACTAACACCTTGCTTTTATTTTCTCTAAAAATGGCAATGTCAAACATGGGCAGAAAAGGCAAAATACTGGGAACGTGGGATAGGAAATGACAAGGATGCTGTCATTTAGATACAGGACTTATAACTGGACAGAGCAGGAAGCAAAATTAAAATGTCAACGCATTTTGGCCAGGAGACTGGACGATCTAGCTGAGAATGAACACATGAAATTGCAGATCCAGCAGCAGCTGTCAGTTTTGTACCTCCTGCTTGTACCTTGTGGTATCATCTTCTTCTCAGAGTTGATAAAGGGGATTTAGGGAAGACCTGTCACTCAGTCCTTAATAACTTAGTAGAATTTAAGAACAAATTTGAAGAGAGAATCAAAGGGAGTAAAGGGCAAACATTTATCACACAGGTTTCCTGAAGCTAGATTGTGTCAGGCTACCTTGAGAGTTTTTTTTTTTTTTTTAATTAAAATTATTTTTTTAAATTAAAATTCTTTAATGAAGACTGGATCATTCTTAGTTCTCTGAGGGGAAAAGAGAGAATTAGCCAGAACTCTAAGTTCTGGGTGGGTGACAGGGGAAGTGAAGAGGAACTGCAGGGAGAAATATGGGGCTGGAGGGAAGATATTAGGGGAGTTCCTCAAAGATCAGCCTTTGGACTGATCTCATTTAATGGTTCATTAATAAACTTGGCACAAAAAGTAAGAGTGTTCAAATGAAATTTGAAGATTGTACAAAGTTGGGAGGCACCATCAACACAAACGAAAATCGCAATATCATACAGGAAGAATTGGATGACCTTGAGGACAGAAGTAATAGAAACGGGATGAAATTGAACAGTACAAAATGCAAGGTCATGCACTAAAGGACTAATAATGAGAATTTCTGCTAGAAGCTGTTGGGAATGACAAAGGAGGAGAAAGACCTGGGTTTGCTAGTTGATTACAGGATAAATATGTGCCATAATATAATGCAACTGAAAAGGCAGATGCAATCCTAGGATTCATCACCTGTAATAGTGCTAATAACGAGAGGAAAATATTAATGCTACTACACAAAGCACTGGTGAGACATTACCTGAAATACAGCGTAAATTCTAGTTACCCGTGCTCAAGAAGGATGCATGCAAATTGGAGCGGAGGGTGCAAAGAGGACTATTACAATGATCAGGGGACTGGAGAATTTCTAAGAGGAAACTAACCGAGCTCGGCTTGTTCAGTCTGCCTAAATGATGTCTTAAAGGGACACGGTCACAATTCAGAACAGGGGGTGTCCACACCAGCTGTATAAATACGTGTGTATATATATGTGTAGTGAAGACCCAAGAAGCAATGGGTATAAAACAGCTTTGAGTTCACATAACTGGGGAATTACAAGATGTTTCTAACCATTGAAGTAAAGGTTCCTGAAATAATCTTCCAGTGAGTGTAGTGAGTAAAAAAAATAAATACAAAAAGGTGTGCTCAAAGCTTTAAAATTTAATCTGATCAGATTATGAATGCCACAACATAACATGGTGGCCATGAAGCAGCGAAGTGGATTGGATGTTCCAGAGACATGTTCTTAGATTTACAAGTAGTCTTCTGTTTTATTCCTTTAAGACCCAGGAAGGAGGGAGCAGAGATCACTTTGTCATCCAAAAGGATAGAAGGATGACACCAACAAACAAGAGACTCCATGACAAAAAGCTTTTGGAGATAAGAGTTAGTCTAGCAAGTATCTGAAAAAGATGACAAATTTAGTTCATGGGTATGTCATAACCTGAACCCATTTTAGGGAAAGATACTACATTTCTTCTTTTTTTTTTTTTTTTTTTTTTTTT
>VXAA01007298.1:515649-556491 GCA_013399115.1 Anseranas semipalmata
TTTTTTTTTAGCAGATTAGAACTGGGGATAAAAATTTAATTTTTTTTCCTCATTCTAAGAGCCCACTTGCCAGCAGGAACATACGCTCTTTGGTTTTCTCTGGAAATGTCCTGACATCCATAATTTATTAGAAGTTCCAGATTTGGTAGCCTATGGCATAGATCAGCTATCAGCAACAATATAGCCCACTGGAAAGAGTGATTCTGGGGTTTATACAGATTTATTTTTGTGAGAAATGAAATACAAATAAAATTGCAATACAATCTGGCAATATCTAAGGGTCAAATCTCTGGGCACTATATTCCAAAACAAAGATTTGGTGACGTAAAACTCATCTCCCTGACCAGAGTTTTTTTCAGCTCTGCCCTTTTTACGTACAACAGGACATTTCCAAAAACCCCTAAAGCAACAAAAAAACCACCACAGCAAAACAACAAAACTAACCAGAAAAACAAGACACCAGGAGAAATTGCAGGAGGAAACAAACAAGAAAACATCTTAACGTTCACCCTGACAAACATTTTTGCAACAGTTTGTAGGAAATGAAGAGCTGGGAAGGAGCAACTACAAAGACAGCACATCTTTTTGCTGGCTGGCAGGATGAGTATTGAGCTGAGGGCCTTCAATATTGTGCCAAACAACAGCATATGATCTTTTCAACTTTATAAGGGCACAAGTACCTAAAACTTTCCCCACTGAGCATTGCAATAAGCCACTAAATAAGGAATGATTTAGCAACTGCTACTGTAGTACATAAGCACAGAACTAATGACACTTTCAGGGCTGGGGCAGGGCATGTTACTTGGTTCCTGCTCCTGCATGGAATTTTTCAGGAAATTAGTTTCTTCATTGAAAGACTTAGCTTCAAACTGGCCACTGTTATCTATAAATTCTTATAATTCAGGCCAAAAAATGCAAAAATATTCAGAAAAATCTAGGCACTGATTTTCAACATTTATTAACCAAATACTTTGCTATTTCCCTCCAGACATTTTCAGTCCAAATATTGTTAAAGTGCATTAAAAAAACAAACAAACATGGAAACAACCCAAGCACTTCTGACATAGGTCAAGCAAAATATTTTTGATAACCTAATGCACTTTTTGGGGGAGGACTGGCTCTTGTGTGAAACGTCTTAGTTACTGAACGAGAAAAATCAGTTATTCAGCTACTCTATGGCAACAGTTGGAGGGACAGAAGGGGAGATTTTACACTGCTGGAGTTTAGACGCCTAAACTGGCCAATGCTGCTTCTAAGGAAATCATAATGCTAAGATGAATCCTCCGTTGTCTAATGGATGCCTAGGGCAATCAAGGATGTCCAAGATAGGAATGTTATCAGAGCTTCACAACAAAACTAGCAGGGAATAAGGCTATATAAAATACACAGGTATATATAAATAGGTATATAGGTATATAAACAGATACAAGATATATAAATGCAGTCAAATGATCTGAATATATGAACACATTACTTCTTTGAAATGGTGTTCTTTATTATGAATATTCTTGCTGATTTGAAACCTCTGCTAAATATTACATTAAGAAACACTTTAATTACAAACATGGCATGCAGCGACAGCTATTTCTTTCTGCATTAACATGATAAAATCATCTCACTGCAAATTCCTGATTCACTTTCTAAGGCATCTGGAATGGCTACTGGTGTGTAAATAAGGAAACGTGGAGGTATGCTGTAGAGCGCTGCTCCCTGCTGACTGCTGCACAAGAATAGCCTCATGCAGTGGAATTCAATTTGCCCATTTACATGGATGTGTCTTGGATGGGAAGTGTCACTGTTCTGCCCTGCCAAGCACTATAGCTCCTGCTATGGGAACACAATGAAACCAAACAGTTAGTTAGAATTATTGCTCTTAAAGAAAACTGATTTGCTTGTCTGTCTTCTAAGAACAACTCCGTTACCGTATACTATCAACCTTGGCTTGACTGGCAGTGATTTTCTTGGTCTAGTCTGCTGGGAACCTTAAATGAACATGAGCAATTATAAACCCAAAGTCTTCAGCAATTTGTAGGCATTATCTCAGGATAATTGCCCTGAAATGTTCACGTTGCAAAGCAAAGGTAGATAATTTAAAAATCCATCTTTCTCTGTCTGCACTATGAGTTGGGTATAACACTCTTCCCTCCTGCGGGCCTTGTAGTAGCGTAGTAAAGCTTGGAATTGGTCCTTTGAAAATGTCTGTTGCTGTCTTTTAGAAAGTAAGGAGGCCAAGCCTAAGTTCAACCTTATCTGACTTTATTATTTTTATAAAATGAAACCCAAGTCATATTTACTGGCACACACAGAGAAAAACTGGAATATTAAAAGTCAAGGGAACAAACCTGCCCTGAGGAGCTCTGGACAATAACATCCACTGCAAGAAAGCTCTCCTGCTCCCTGGGTAAGGCAAGTACCGCTCGGAAGGAAACACTGGGTCCTGGCCTCCTCATGGCTGTCCGTGCTCTATCGGAGCTTAGTATTTTCTGGGAGTTTTACTTACGAGCTTCTAAAAGTGCTCATAAGTGCTCAGCTCCCTCTCTACAACTGGGAAAAACCTCCTGAGAAGTGCTGAACATTTCTCTCTTCTCATGACTCACACAACTGCCTCATCTGTAGGTGGTTTCCTCAGTTCCTTGCCCCCATCCCACTGAGCAAGCAACTGAAATGCATTCATTGCCTTACTGATTTATAACAGCTCTTCCCTCCACTGCAAGGAAGGAGCACTGTTTCTGTCTTACAAGTAAAGCACGGTGATCTCTGAGCTCCTTCTGCAAAGAACTAGCAGGAAGAAGGACGTTTGGAGTGAGAAGAAATGGAAAGGCTCAAACTCCAAACCATTTTGGAGTCTTTCAGCAAAACAATTCACCACTGTGTTTTTGCTGATTTGACATAAGCAAACCATGCCTCCCCCCCCAAAAAAAACCCGAAAAATCAGTGGAACCAGACTTTTGCAAAATTATAAAGCTTGTTTCAGTGAGGAATGGAGAATACTGACTTCTGAGAGCAAGAAGAGGCCCCCAGAGCAGGAACACATGGCATGGTACAGTAGCTACCTAGTACCTGTACCCGTACTTCATTTTATCAGAACTAAAGAAGTCCAGCTCAGCATTTTTCCAGTGAACTGGTTATAAAAAAAAAAAAAAAGGCAAAAATTACAGTTGGATAAGCCCCAAAAAAGACTGTTTATCAGAAAAAGAGCATTTAGTAAACAAGAAATCAGTGAAGTAACGCTGTTACCCAGTACCCTTCAGTTCCGAGACCTTACTTTCCTACGGAGGGTAGAAGAAAATTCAAGGAACAAATGTTATTATCAAGGAAACCCGTGCAATATTCTGAGTTCTTATACATGACACTGAATCCTTATGTTGCTGGTCTGACAACCTGAATTTGAAAGACTGATGCAGGTCACTCCACCACTCGCAGCTCCTCTGTGAACTCCCTGAGAAGGCTGGGACTTGAATGCCTTCTGCCTTTGGTATCCATAGCCCTTTTCTCGCCTCCCCATCACTCCCTCATTTGTCACACTCAGCTTATTCCATAAAATTGCAAAGTACCGATGTTGATGTGCTTCGTCAAACCATTTGGGAGTCAGTAACACAGCCCCTCCCGCTGACAACACATCTATTAGTTGCGCTTCCTTTGGAAGCCGGACTCGCTCTCAGGCAGCGCTCCATCCCGCGCGGTGCTGGAAGACAGCAAAGCACAATGGGAGCACAGGATATCACCAGCGGTGCCAGATCAGCCCCAAGTGTAGCAGACACTTTTTCCTTTACTCCAGGGCCAGCTGAGCGAGGCTGGTGACCTGATTTCAGGCATACTGGGGGTACTCTGTGACCCCTGTAATTTTACTGCCTCCTGAGTTATCGCTTGTGATTTTCACTGGAGTGAAATGATACATCAGGGAACAGTAAGGATTCCAGCAGCCCACAGACAGGCAGAATACAAAGTGCCTACCAAAACAGCTGTTGTACCTCTGGCAAAGATGTATTTTTAATCCTTTTGAATGGAGACTCCAACTGCCTATCCAGATCCCCTAAGGCTTGGCTAACTGAAAGTGCTAGAGAAGGGACTTTTTTTTTTTTTTTTTTTTTCTTTTTTTAAACAATCGTGGGCCTAGTTCACAGGCTCCACAGGCTTCTGCGACATAGCTCTAAGGAGCTTAATCCAGATTGCCAGATTCAGACAGCCCCTCTTTGGAGCCATGGAATGGAGCTTGCTCCCCATGAAGACCTGTCTTCCTTAATGAACGTACAAAACCCCTGCTTGCTCCAACAGTGCCGTGCTCAGGGGAATCCCCACCAAATTGGAAGGGCTAGTAATCTCAGGAAGTTTAACAACAAGACAGTGCCCTGTCAAACACTGGACTGGTTCAAAGAATAGTTTCAAGGAAAATATTCATCAGGAACGAGCTAATGTCAGAAAGAGCTGATGTCAGAAGATATCTTTGCTGGAAAAGGAATGGAAACAGGATAGCTGAACCTTCTTTTGGGTGGAATTCCAACTTGCACAAAAAAAAGTTTTCTGCAGTATTTGACCCAGTCTTTACGTTCATCATGTCTATCTTAAAAAAGCAAAAGGAAATGTGAAAATTAAAATCTGCTCTACATTTCTGAAAAACTAGTGAAGTCTTATTTCATTTCTTGTTGGAAGGAGAAACAGTCTTTATTTCTCATGAGTTGAAAGAGCAAAAGGTAAAGTATCAGAATGGAGGGGTTTATATACACTTCCCTTTACACTGAGATAAATGCACTGAAAAACTTCAGCCAAGACAATTCTGGCAAGACTTCTTGCTTGAATTGAAAATGCATTTTCTATTTTAAAAGTATAGGCAAGGAAGTTTTGACTGAGTGCTGTATTCACATACCTTTTAAAAACTGCTACAAGCTGAATATGTAATTCCAAATCCCTCTGGAAAAGTCCTATAAAATTATTATCAAATAAATAGAATTGTATAGTAATGACAGGAAACCATCTGTGAAATTGACTGGAGAATTAGTTCCCTGATAGCGAATGCATACAGTAAGGCAAGAAGTGCTGTTGAAGTTTGTTCCTTCCAAAATGTGAATATTTTTAATCATTCAGTGAAAGATTTCTTTCTTTCTAGATCAGTGTGTGAAGAGTCTCTGCACCAGAAGTGTGCGCTGAATTCCTTATTCTTTTTAAAGAAGAAATCCAATACAGATCATAACAGTGATGGCTTCTTGCTTATTCATGTGCTTGTAACAGAGTATTATTCGAATGCTGAGACTGCCTGCCTGCTTGCTAATTAATGTAGGACAGTTTGCAGCATGGGCACCTGTTTCACCCATTCCCCCCTTTTCAAACAACCAATTCATTTTGTTCCAGCCCATGGTTACCCACCTCATGACCGCATGTGTACTGCAAGCTGCGTAGACCAGGTTTGGTCAACAGCTCACCTAAGCCAGGTAAGTGATGCTGATGGCCTAATGCTGCCAACAGGGAGGTGGTTGCAGGGTTTGAAGTGAAGGCAGAGCAGATTTCCCCACGCCCAGACAAGAAGATGATCAGATGCTACTGTACAGAGCACAGGCAATGGAAACTCAGACATGCAGCTTTAATGCAATAGTTGGTCCTTCAGATCTCAACCAAACGCAAGGTTTCTAAACACAAATGTCTGTGAACTTTTCCTCCCTCCTGTCCCTTCTGTTGGCCCTGCAGAGCTTTTTGGCCATTTCAAGCTGGAGCCTTAGGGTTTAATTATTGGTATGACAAGCAGAGCTTTCACAGAGGTGAAGGGGGAGTGCAGAGGTGAAGTGGCTGGAGACATCCTGCCTCAATAGGGCACAGGCAGGAATAACACTTTCCTGCATTCCCAGCTTTGCTGACTACGCTTTCACAAAACAGCTGGCTGGCGATACAGGGGTGGCCATGGTCCTCATCACACCCTTAACCTCCCAGCTCTCCTTGGAGGGTCCAAAGCTGCTTTTGGGCCAGAAACCCCACAGTGTGATCTGGATATAGGAACTCCTGTACTATATGCATGAACACTGTGGGGAGCAATAGGCAGGTTTTTATGTACATCCATCCATACACACACACACACACGTGTTCCCTGGGGCAGAAATCCCTCAGTGTTCTTTGGATGTCCCAGTGCACCTTTACATTGTGATCCTTTTAAAGTCTAAGACTTCTGCATTAGGTTTTGGCACAAGATGAGAAACAAAGTAACATCATTAATAGGCATCTCTCCTCTGTGTCCCCTACTCCCATGCCATTTACATGCTTCTTGCCCTTGTAATATTACTGTATGTATCAGACAAAACCCCACTATTTCATTGCCTTAAACAGGAAAATGTTTTCAACTCCCCTATGCGATCTTGCCTAGTTCATAGCTTGATTTAATTTTACAAGGCGAGAGCTGGAACAATTATCTGATTCTTCATGTACAGCAGGCTTTCAGTGGTCATTTCTGAAGTTTTACTGGTTCGTAACCTCTGTAATCAGAAGACCCAGTTAAAAAAAAAAAAGAAACTAAGTGAACAGGCAGGAATCTGTTCATATTATCCCTTCCTAGCTGTCCAGGCTTTCATCCTCTTTTCTCCCACACATGCCCTTATTGCTCTGCTACTCACCCACCAATGAGGGTCTGTCAATGGCAGTGAGAGGTCAACATCAAAGCACTTTTACAGCTAGCAGCTTGCAGCTAATGCTGGCATTATGGAGAGAAATAGAGAGAGAGAGAGAAGCATAGGGATTGAATGAATGGCCCTCTCATATAGAAAGAGACCGAAGAATAGAACAAAACCTCCTATTCTCCCACTCTTTATAATACTCCTGGGCCAAGTGTGCGTATGTGGTACACAGCTGAGTTTGAACTGCATTAGCACTCTTTCAGTTTACAAACAAGAGGCCTAATTTAGAAGAAAAATCTCCTATCTGATTATTTCTTTGTGTTCACCCATGTGGTAAAAAATGTCTGTACAGAGAAGGGAGGAGAGCTACATAGGTGGCTTATTAACTTCTCTGGCTGTATCATGATTGCGAAGGGCAATTGGGAGATCATTATTCATCCATAATTTTCAAGGAAAAAAGTCATAGAACAGTCTCTCTCAAAAAAAAAAATACAAATGTCAATATGGACTATTATTTTTCAAAGAGGCAGATGGAAAGACTGTGGGGCAGTCCCACACCAACTGTACAACCAATGCTAGTCTCATTGCCGGCCCACACAAAAAGCCAGGAATTACTTTGTCCCATACAACTGACATTCAGATTGGATGTCTTCCTCTAAAGACATTATGGCCTTAATATTGTGAATTTCACAATTCAATGAAATTACCACCCCATGCTAGATGGTGTAATTATAACCCTCTGTCTTGGCCCACCAATCTCTAAATCTCNAGCAGCAGGCTTAGGGGTGAATACCCTACCAGGACCGACAATGAGTACTACTGCTTTCTTCTGGAGCCTGGACATACCATCCTTGTAGGATCACGAGTGTACACAATTTAACCAACTTCCTGCTCCTACAGGAAACCTCAGTCTTGGCAACATTTCCGATCTCTCCTGTGCTTTTCTAGTGGCATACTGGAGCTACTGTATTTGTCTTTTGCTACATGCCTTATCCTTGTAATAAGGAACCTCAGGCAAAATAGAGATGCAAAGAAATTATACATTTTACATTTCTGCAGACTACACTTTTTCGTCCTTGAATTTAGGATGCAGAGATCACAGAATAGCTGGAAGAGTTCACAAGGGATAGAAACAAAAAATCTAATCTTAGAGACCAACCTGAAGAAGGTACCAATGATCTTGGAAAACGTCTGGACTGGGTTGGGGCGGGCTATGTTTGTCAGGGAATTTAAACTTTATGTTCTCAGAGACAAAACCTCCAAGTCTGGCACGTAAGGACTTGACTTTCAAGCATAAATGTGACAGATCTTAACCACGCTAGTATCCATTACTTATTGCTTAAAGAAAATTCACTATGAGACAAAAAAGAATAAGTAAACTCTAGCATAAATATGTCTGTGACATGTAACAGCAGAATGCCTTGATACCTTGAATGGCTTTTGAATACTGAACGTTCCTACTTTATTACAGATTTTGTCACATTCATTTCTCTTTCCCTGTACCTTCTAGCAGGACAATATGTAACAGGGCACTTCTCTAGTACAAAGGCCTCTAGTATTTTATATTGTTCAAGATAATGAAAGTGCAACTTAGCTCATTATATACTGATTTACTTTAAACAAAAAGCACTCTCGGTAACCTCAGTGTTCGGTAAATGGGAGAACTACAAGTCCAGAAATCAATAAACTAAAGACTGCTGGATCAAAATTGGTGTTAATTGAGGAATAAAGGAATGACGACACAGGATACCCCACCTAACCTTTCTTGGACTGCACACACCTGTCCCTAGAACATGAACTAAACAGGGCTGAAAGGATTAATTAATGTCCTTGGGAGTTAACTGTATTGGCTCTTTGAGCTCAGTAGAAGAAAAGCAGATAAAAGATATTATTACTACTACTGCTGCTGCTTTGCACATGCAAGTGAGGCTAAGCCAGACTATATAAATGTAATGGTTTAAAGTCTTTGACATGACATTGATCTGTTTTGAAAATCCACATAGGAGCTGTGAGAAGCAGTTTGTGCAGGGAGTAACTCTGGGAGTCAGTATAGCATCTCGGAACTTTATTTATCTTCTTGAAGATGGCTATGATGGTTTCATTAGTTAGGGCATGTTCAAAACTATAGACTGTTTCAGACAGAAAATAAGGACATAAATATTTAACCTTTGAAAAGGGAACTCATTTACTTGGAACCAACTTTATGAACTAAGGTTATAAATATCTCTGATGTACTGCAATCAGCATAGTATAATGAGATCACATGAATGGCTGAGTTGTCTTTAACCTTTGATTGTTTAAAAGTGCAGGTATTCATTTGTACTAATCCTTAGTGATGATGAACACTGAAATGAAGCTGAGCATCATCAGCCACAGGCTTGTACAGATGTCCCTGAAGTGAAAGTAGTCCCCTCCTTTCCAGTTTCCACCCCCAACATTTCTTTCATTCATGGTAATTCAGTTGTAGTCTGTCAAAACACTGAAAGGGACATATCTCTCAAATTTATCTGCAGGGATTTTGTAATGCTAGAACAGGGCTTTTTCACTTTGCCAAAAGACATCTCCTGAGAGAAGTCTGTTCATGTTACACACTTTATAAGCAGCTGTATTAAAATGCCATATGTAAAATACATTTTTTAAAGTATATTCCTCCCCCCCCAAAATATCTGCTCCATAGTAGATGCATATTACTGGAATAAACAGAGAAAACTGGAAAGTTTCATCTTTACAGGGTGCTTGCTTGACATTGTTCTTGCAATTCAAGGACTCAAGATCATAAACGTCTCAAACATGCTCTTCAACGAGACAACAACATGCGGGCTCATGCATTCCACATATTGTCACTCTGCACAGCTTTACTCCTCTCGCTCTGAAAGTATTTGCTGATTTTGCAGGCTACTCTAATATAGTTTACTGACAAATTCCATGATGAAACAACTACATTCTCAAAATTACTCCGATTCTTTTTGTGTGTGAAAATAAGCAATGGCACCACCCCAAAATACAGCAAGAAGTCAGAGATACAGAAAACAATCCAGACCAATCATACGAAGATCACTGCTGTGTGGTTTTTTCCCCCTCTAGTTCTGCTTGATTTCATTAATACTTTGTGCTCAGGATTTGAACCGAGCTCTTGAGAGCTGGAAAGATTATTCAGTATCTAAAGATATTAAAACTAGTCAACGTAGGCTACAAACATTGAATTTTTTTGTCCATTAGGAACATCTGCCTATTCCAGGAGGGATATCAGAAAACATGTCCAGGCAAAAACACAAATTGAGAAAACGTCTGTGGCAGCACACAAAATTACCACAACAGGATAAATAATAAAATATTTACCATGACACAGTAAGTCTCCCTTACCATGGCGGTATAGAGCACTCACTCCAACAACATACTTTCAGTGTTAAGTCATGGAAGTGGTGTCAGAAAATGGTTTATTGTAAATTACGGCCTGGATTGCCATATATCCACTACACCTACAGGAATCTGAACTCTGAAGTCATTTAGAGGTAGGGTTACACCCAGAAGAAAGGATATCTTCCCTGGGAGATAAAACAATACAGCACTTCTATGTTTTACAGATGTAGTGAGAGGAAAAAAACATTGGAAATGGACAGCAAGCTGGGGGAAACTTCTCCGAAACCACTCAGCTTTTTCCAGAAAAGTCAATTAAAAAGGCTTGTTTCTTAAGCATTAGTACTCAATTGGCCATTAAACCATAATACAGGGTCTTTTTCTGATTTTAGTCTGCTCTCATCACTTTGATTGAAATAAGCAACGTTTTTGCCATCTATTTGATCACCATGGTGTGTTACAGCTTGCACAAACATGCCAGCATGAATAATGTCAACAAACAGTCGAATCACACAACTTTTGTGGCAGTATTTCTCTACTCTAAATACTTTTCCCCGGCCTTTCTTCTTCTACTGAATGCAAAATTTTGGGCACCCAAAATAGAAGCTATTTCTAATCTTCATCTGAATTGCCCCAGCAGCAGTGCCCCACCAGCACCATGTCTGAACAGACTGAAAGGCCAGGTTCCATTTAACGACAAATAAATTAATGCCATGGAGCAGTGAGAGTCAAACTGAGATTTTCAAAGTTAGAAAACTTGGTGTCCTTTATAAAATAGAAAATGTCACTTTTACACCCAGAAAGGGGGATTTCATTCACAAATACACTTCTCTGTATTTTTCAAATCTTGTTAACTTTGATAAAACTGATTATTGACTGAAGAAGGTAAAAAGCCCCATGTATATCCTTACATATGCCTCTAAAATATTAAGTGGCATCCCTGCGGCATGGCTGCGTATCATTGTCCCCCCTTACAGAATACGTGGAGAGATTGAGCGATTTCCTCAAAATTACACAAGCTATTGGCATCGAAAGTTTTAGACAAATCCAAAATTGCCATATTAAGCTGCACCCCATTTTTCTGGAACAAAGCCACTACCTGTAATTTTCCCTGAGGAAATAAATTGCAATTAAAGAAAAATTGAATGAATGAGGGAAGAGAAGCTTATATATTAAACTATACGCGCTGGAAGAGAACACAACTTTTTGGCTGATTCACGCTGTCTATAAATTACAGCATAACGTAATGTATCATGTCTCAGATACAAGAACGGTATTGAAAAGAATAATTTGGTTTCTTATACACAGTTAATGATGAATTACCATTTACATGTTTCATCATTCACTAGTACATATGGCTGTAATTCAGGAATCGTGACAGTACAAAATCTATTACTCTAACAAAAGATTTGTATCATACAATTATCTTGATGGTTCCTGTCTTGTTCCTGGAGTAGCAGCGTATTCAAAGAGCTCTGTGAGTTATCTGCCAGCTCTGGAAGTTTTTAGATACCAGTGAGCCTCCCTCCTCAATCGTAAAAATGTAGAAGAAAAACTAATGTTATTTTTATGTGTAACTTAAGAATGCTCACATTCCCCTTTCTCTCTGTTCAGAAAGGCTGCAGTTAAAGCACTCATCTATCCTATTCTTTCCTTTCTTTTAAGAGGATTCCACGGGTTGGATTTTTACCTGCGTTTTAACTCAACCGTTATGTGTTATACAGTCAATTTCTGAGGACCTGGCAATTCTTCTCTGCACAAGCTAACTGACCTGTTTTTCCCAGAGCGTATTACAAACTGGACTCGTAAGGTCATTAATTCATGATTTAATGTTGTATGGGATAGCAATTTTTTATTCCCCACACTTTATGTATAACTATAAACAAAAAGAAACCTTTCAATTAACTCTTTAAACCCTGAACATGATGTATATATTCATAAAGGCCTGTATGAGAAGCCATTTCAGTAGAATACAAGCATGTTATGTACCATAGGGACATGCGAATAAAGCCGTGAAACATTCTAATCCTGAATTAACTATTGACTCATCGTGCAAGCTTTCCCATGCCTTTTAGCCTCCATAAATCTAGCTATGAGACTTCAATGAACACAAAACAAATTATGCCCAAATCCAACTGGGCCTATCTGGTTTCTGTCATGGTTTGACATCACCTGCTTCATTTTTTTTTTTTTTAAGCTCAACTCACATTAGCGATCCATATCCAAACTCATGCAATCTCATCCGTGCTACAAAGTCCACAGAGAGAAGATGCATCTCTATTTACATTTTTCAATAACTCAGTGAAGCTCTTCCTGGACATAAATTTTCCCTCATACATCTCAGTATTTTGATCCTCTACCCTGTTCCATAAGGAAGAGATGAAGTAT
This sequence comes from Anseranas semipalmata, assembly GCA_013399115.1. Lineage (NCBI taxonomy): Eukaryota > Metazoa > Chordata > Aves > Anseriformes > Anseranatidae > Anseranas > Anseranas semipalmata. The sequence continues at coordinate 527,988 of VXAA01007298.1, forward strand.
CTTTGAATGTGGTCTCCACTTCCATTTTGTTAAGAATTGTGCTTCTCGGACCACGTAAGAGAATCAAATCTATTTATTGACATTGTCTCTTATTTCCAGTGTCTTATCTAAGGAGTTTTCCGTGAGCCTGTCAGGTTCCTTGATTAAATCATACGGCTTAGCTTTGAGCCTGTTCTTCCCTCAGTTGACATCTCACCCTGAATACAAGCTTCTGCTTAGGGCTACCTCGTCCCCATTCAACCTGTCAATCCTAAATTTATCAAAACTCAAGATGTGGATATCCTTTTAACCTATTTATCCACATTAGATAATTCTTGACTTCTCCCCAGGGAATACTTCTGTGAAGCTTTCCATTCTTTTGTCTGTTTATTAGGCTTCAAGGTTGTCACATTTATGCAATTCATTTGTACTTCTGACTTTCATTTCAGCAAATGACAATCCATTTGTTGAGTTCTGACTCAGTTAAGACACTGTCTGCTGGATCTGAAAGCTCTCCTGGACACAGTACCCAGAGTCCATCCGTGAAGAGAGTTTGGCAGTTCTTTCCCATATCTGAAGACTCTGCCTTTCCAATAACTGGCTTGATTCCCTTTTGACTTACAGTTGATTTTATTTCCATTATTGTAGCCTACCGCTTTCAACAGACCAACAGTAAGGTGATTGCAGGAGAATTGTCTCTAGATCTAGGCATTCACAGAGGTCCCAGTCTCTACAGTCTTGGCCACAACTTCATACTTAGAAAGTACATTAAAACATTGGGTGGGCATGAATACAGACATTGGAGTCAGACCTCTATAGCTGAAAAAGGCGAAATTACTCTCCTTTTATTGTTTGTGTAGTTATACACAGTGGGAAAAGATGCAGAAAGGTCTCACCATCATCCCCCTTTCCCCTGTTATCATCACTTTTCTGCCCTGTCACTGGAAACAGAATAACAGCCTTGGATTATGCAATCCCCCAGTTCAAATCCAAACTTGATCTGGTTCAGGTCTCAGCCTGCCTATCATATATGTACAGATACCTGTAGTAATCCTACTGAATATATTTTAGTCTGATCTTTACATTAGACAATCTTACAGAGTGAAATCACTGAAGAAGGGGTGCATTTATCTGAAGAATAACTATGTTGGTTCCAAGGATATCACATGCATCACATCAGGAATAAATCTGTACAAAGGTGTCCTGCTGCAAAAGTTTTCCATCATGTCTGGAAGTACCTGGGGTTCTATCAGTCTTTCATATAGCATACTACATTCCCAGGATACTGCAATGTGTCATACTGTAAAAACAGTCCCAAAAGAATCTTAACTATAAACTTATCTGTTATAGACAAATATAAAAAAAGGAAAAAAAAACTTTCTGGATCAATACATTTTAACATATGGCCATTTCTTTCTCATCTGAACTTGCATAAAGAGTTACGATAAGCAGTTCAAACAAGCTATTTGTCCACAAGCTATTGCTTACATCACCTGCTAGAATGGCGGTTAATTGCTATTTATATTTTATCAGTACACAAACTATGGAACAAAGTAGGAAGTTATACAAAAGTGAGCAGGAAAATAGGATTAGAAGGTAGAGCACAAACTCAGGGAAAGGTTACAGCATGTTAAGTGATAGGCAGTCATGGTGATGTGCTGAGTTAGCCCAGGTCACTCTCGTGGAATAAGATCACACGCATACACAGTTATCACAGATCAGCAGCAGTAACTTGTTCTGGTGTGTGAAATCCGAGTCTTAATCCCCAAACAAATATGTCCGCCATGCTAAGTGGAAGTAGGTATATGCCAGTGCACTTCTCCAATTTTTTAAAATTCATTTGAAAGGCTAAAAATAGCTTCTAGAATACATTAAAAAAATGTGTTTGTGTTGTTCTTTGTGACACCCGTTATTTCACTTGCAAGAATGTTGCAACACCATCCATCTTTATGAGATTATAGACCAGAGAAAACACATGGAGATGACTGACTCTCTTTACATGAAGGCTTCTCTACACCCATCTGGCAAGATAAATAAAGCTTACCAGTGAGGATAGATGACACTCAACTCCAGGCTCTTTACTAGACAGAAGCAAAGCAACCTTTGTGTAGGCAAGAAGCCAGTGTCTAGTGTTCGTCTGACAGGAAGCAAATCTATTTTTGTTTATAAAACCCTGTGATAGATCATTAGAATAAGAAACCCCAAACCCCCAGTTACTTGTGCCTATTGGAGGAGAGCGAGCTGAAATAGTACTGAAGACTGTTGAATCTTCCAGGACATTAATAACCAAGAACCACTAGAGATAACCATGGTAACAAACAGTAGCTAAGTACAGTACAATCACCCTGATTACCATAGAATTAGCACAAAACAAATGTTTATTTTTCCTAAATACATGTATTATGATGATGATGATAATGTTAGTAACTACCCCAAATTACAGAGTATTTGCCCAAAATGCCAATGGCATTGCATTAAATGCTTTGCTCTGCACTTGTTTTCAGAGTTGCTTGTAGTAATTTGTGTAAGAAATGTATTTATAACAGATTCTTTCCTCACTCGTTCTCCCTCCACCCTCCCCTCAACCAGCTCCATTAATTTGAATATCAGTTAGATTCATTGATCACTTCACAGCTGACCGCAACACCTTCCTGACATCAGTCACTGAACCATTAACCTTTCTATAATGCTCTCTCACGTAGGAGACAACACAGGCTTGATTTTAATTTACATTCAGGGCCTGGGTATTCAGGAAATTATATTTTAATAAATGAAAATATGAATTTAAATCAATAGAGTATATGCAGGTTTGGGTTTAAGGGTGTTGAGGGAAAAAAGGTACTACGCTAAATGAAGCTGCAATGTTAGTGGTGCAATAGGAGGGACTTTGTTTGCTTCTCTTGAGTCCCTATGTGTCTAATCCCACTTTTTGGCCTCATTCATCCTGCAAATGCTTCTAGGATGCTATCTGATTTCACTGCTGAATTCATCTCACTTCCCCTGAGCCATCGCTCATGCTGATCTGACCCTGGTAAGCTGGTCTGGGAAGTTAAAACAGCAAAAAATCCTAGTCACTGTTTTGGCTGGGCTAGTCCCCCTCCTCATTTCAACACAGTACTAGTCAAACAAGTGCTAGGAATCAAGGGCCAAGCTGTAAAATTGAATCACATCTTTGGCTAAGATACTGGTCTTCACCATTTAGCAAATTCCTGCCCATATCCCTGGACACTTGCTTTTGGTGCTTATTTATTTTAAATCCGGATCAGCTCCCTAAACCCCGTGAGGAAAATAAATTAATTCTTTTAAGGCAAACAAGTTCTCTGATGCAGCTGAGATCTAGCTCTGTGGTTTTGCTGATGCACCCAAGAGGAAGCACAGCGGGGACACAAGAGGAACACAAGGACGGGAACCAGCAGCCGGTGACAGAAGAAAGCAGGAATGATGTAAGCCATCCTTCCTGCTGAAGGAGGAGTATTTTGGAATTTCCCCCTTACAGCCCTCTACTAAAGATATCTTTTGAAAATGGCTTAAACTTCAGTATAAGAAAAATGTTCTTGGAAATTGCAGGAACCAGATGGTAATTCTAGCACCACAGGTCTACTGCTTTATCAGCGTACTAGGACTGGTATAACAGTTAATGTTTTTCCTTATATGCATGCTGGATGGTCCCAGTACATTGCCAGGTGCAAAGAAGTCCCCACTACGAAAGAATCAAGCCCCAAACCACATGTGGTTCTGCCACCTGGGACAATGAATGCCAGATCGAGCAGGGATTGACACTAAAACAATGCTGAAGAAAAACCAGAGGACCGAGACCAAGCAGTTGAGTCCGGCAACTAAGATCTAGAATGAGATTGCCACACTGATTGACAGACATTTGATGGACCTGATGCCCTTGTCACATTTACCTTATGTCAGTGGAACTGCATTAAGTAAACTATAATGACTCCAAATTTATACTGGTGTCAGGGAGAAGGAAAAAAAAAACAGCCTAAGGAAATGCTCAGTGGGTGTAAGGGTCTGAAACTGCTGAAGTTAACAGAGCTCATCTGGTTTACACCAGCTGAGAGTATTTTATGTATATACATATGGACATTACACAGCATAGATTCTATAGCTTTCACCATACAGCACACATTTCTCTGCAAGAAAAGTATATATGTACACATACAGGCACATGCATAAGCAGAGAAGAGTCCCATCATTAGCCACATCCACTGTATGCATTAAGATTCCCAGAAAGTTGAAGTTAAAATCTAGTCACAGACTATCAGGCTCACATCAATGTGAGGCGTAATGACAGCTGGCACTCGGCTGTTTTCAAAACCCCCTTTTACAGTATACAGCACCATGCTTCGACACGCGATTGAAGTAATTAGCTGCCGAGCGGCTGAATGTACCCCGCAGAGCACTGGTGTCTCGTCTGACACATCTGGGCACAGAAAGTAATTGAAACAGCTGCTTCTACCCATATGGCAGCAAAAGCTGGTGGTAGAGAGCCTGCTGGCTAGGCTGTACCAACCTCAGACAAATTAGCCATCATTAATCCCAGAATCTGACCAGCATACACACAGCCACTAATCAAGACATCTGGGGGAGGGGTGCCATGTGGGAGCAGGAAGGAGGACTGCCAAGGAAGAAAGGGGCCATTTAAGATTATTCTTAATGGCAACAGTATAAATTTTTTTTTTTTTCTCTTCAGCAGAACACCACAGCCCTCCCTCACCAACACTTTTCTCAATCAGCTTGTCTAGGTGGCTTCGCCCACGCTGTTCATTAGAGGGCTGCTAAAATAGCAGCATTGCTTTCTGAAAGTGTCATACTGATATATGCACATGTCTGGCATCACACAAAGATTATAAATAGCAGAGTGTAAGCTAAGAACCCAGGGTATTTTTACATCGCGGTGAATGCAGCATTGAAGCTAAGGCTGTAGATGAAAACTGGACCTACCATTGTAGGTACTTGAGGTACATCCTCCTGGCTTAAGTGTGGGGCAAGTAGATACACACAGGCTGTTTCCTGCCACGCCTGTAATTTTTGAATTTTGGGCTCCAAACTTTGTCACCTGTAGCAAAGTTGTGCAACACAATGCATCTCCTCCTGGCATTGTAAAACCCAGCATGCAAGCAGGAGGACAGTGCAAACTTACACCTCATAACTGCAGAAGCAGACTGCAATATAAGAAAGCAATTTGTTCAGACAGGAACGGATTGTATGAAGCCTGTGGTATTGTGTCTCATCTTTGGATTACTTTGTGTCTAATAAGGTGTGAGCCTTAATCAGAGTTCCTCCTGTTGCTTGGGTATTTATGCTGACCCTGTGGATTCCCTGTGGTCTCTTTTTAATAGCTAAACTTGACTCAATAGCTAAACTTCAGCTTCTGAAAGGTCACTGATTTGAGCTTTCCTTCCTACCCATCCACTGGCATCTTCCAAACTTATAGCAACAAAGTGTCTGAGATCTCAGCTCCAATACCAAATGAAGTTGAAATTAACCAGAAGGCTGGAGAATTACTGAGGGAACCGGCAACCCACTAACTACATACGCCGTGCTACTTTGAACATGGTGCTGAAAGACCTTTGAATGATGCCAAGTGCATATACATTAGCATTTTAGTTGGTTTCAGAAGCGTCCTTCTGATTAATCCTGCTTACTGTGCTTTGGCTTGACTTGTGAGGTCTTGCGCTGTGCAAACTGGATTCCTTTTGGATGAATATAAGCAGAAGGTGTGTGCCACAAGTGCTCCTACTGCACTCCAGCTGCTAATGGGACTGGAGAGAGCCAGGCCAAAAGCAGCCCCTCGAATCCTGAAAAGCATGAATGCAAAGTACTCAATATTTTGCTTGATAGACCCACTCCTAGCAGACTACTTTCTAAGACACGTCACCAACAGTATAAGGCTCTGCTGGTGTCATAGCATGAGCACACCAAATTGTTCCCGTGTATCACTTTGTTATCAAGATTTACTCTGAAAGAAGCTGTGACATTCACTAACACTGGTTACGTGCTGCAAGCAAGCTGTTGGCACTGATGCTCTCCTGTTTCAGTTGCTCTCTGCACTGCTTCATAGCAGAAAGTGAGATCACTTGCACTTGATTCCAGTGTCCAAGCAGCAGCATGTTCCAACCACTTCTGAGATAAATCTCTTCCACTCTTGAGATGAACAGCACTACTGTTTGCTTTAAAACAGCTGTGCTCCCACTCCCAACCTCAGCCCCAGCTCCTCAGCTTTCAGATCCAGGCATGTAAGCCATGTTATTTTGCAGGGGGAATATCCCACAAAGTGGGAGAGGAGATTAGAATCACTGAATTGCATTATACCTACACACCCTGTTAACTCAAATCTGGCTGTCTGACTTCACTGGTGCTTCATTATGATCTTAATGGTGCACACCTCAGATTGCCCATGTGGGATGAAGAGTTTAAAACCAATCATATCTTGCACTGCAAGGAGAGATTCTGTCTGGACACTCAAAATTAAGTAACAGTTGCAAGGTTATCTGCTGTTTGTTCTCTCTCCTCTGCTTGCCCCTTGTTCCTTGAAATCTGTTTTGTGAAGTGAGCACCATTCCTCTAGATAGATTTGGAAAGCTTGGGTGCTTCTACAAAAAAGTCATCATGCAATGATTTCCCAGTTTGGAACTTAATTCTTACTGATATGCTGCTTTATGATTATCAGGATGAAAAACGCTATGCAAGTGCAAAAGTCTGTATTACATGAGACCACATTATAGCTTCACTGCAGGCTCATCTAAAGGAAGACAAGCTGCAAGACAGCAATTGCACTGATAATTAACAGAGTAAAAGAAATCACAAAGAGCATATGAAAGGCAAACGTTCTCGGATACATGATTTCTCTAAGTTTTTCCTTAAATGTTATTCTCTAGTAATACTCTGGTTCACTTGATATCCTATCCTGTTTTATTTATTTATTTTTGAACAAACCTATGTTACATAAAAATCTGTCTGGAAAGCTCATCTGACAGCACGTGTCTGTGGTAACAAAGGAGACCCATATACCCCCAGCACACTGGAAAAAATAGCACTATCAACACGACAATTTTGGCTGCTTGTAGTGTCAGTGCACTGGTTCTGTCTTGCCTGGCTTCTAACACAGCTGAAGACATACGGCTCTGTGGCATGTGCCTGGTGAGAAGAAGGGGAGAGTGAGGTGGCCCCTTGTGATTTGTTTACAAGAATGCTGCTTCCATCAATCTACATCTGTGAGGGATGGAAGTATGGTGTTAATGCTTCCCTTGACACATGGATCAGGTAACATTGCCAAACATATCCCTCCCTTTCAGACATTCCATGGCTTCTGGATCCTGAAGGCAGATGTAAGCTGTGTCTTCTATCAAGGCATCCGCAATGTGGTCTTTTCTTTGGTTACAATTCACTTTTCTTTGAATTGCTTGACTGGCAGGCTAAGTCACTCTTTATAATCAAGAAGGCTGTAAAAAGAGTCACAGTCTGCAATTTTTTCCAAATGCTGCTGGCTACTTGCTGTCCAAGTATTTCCTTTATTCTATTGAGTTTTATTTCAAAGGTTGGGCTTTACAAATATTCTGCAGTAATTTTGTTTCAGCAGTATAAAAGGGCAGATATTTTCCAAGAACTGGAGGGTGCATTTTCTTTAATTTTTCAACAGTATTTCACAAGCTTTTTCATATACATTTTTCTTTCAAATATTTATAATTCATAACCTGATAGATGAACATCAATACACAACAGTTGATCCACTACTGAATACCTGGAGCAGTGGCTACTTCACTAACCCTGATATAGCACTTCCCCGGGACATGTACTTTGACACGCGTTTAGCTGTCTTGGCTAAGCATTTGAAGTAAATGAGATTTCTGTAATTTTGTGAATCAGCACAAAAATAAACAGAACAAAAACCCTCAGAGGTAAACAAAGCATATTGAACTGAACGGTTGAAATTGTTTCAAATGTTGGTACTAGTATTTAGATATTAATCTTTTTTAGAGGACATTTTGCAGTTCAAACAAGCTGACAACACAAATTAATTACACATTAGCATCAACCCGAGTCTACAGTCTTCGGTGAGGTAGCTTTGCTGAAAAAAGCTTCAACCAGTTTGGCAAAGGAATTTGGAGGAAATGATCTGAGGGGGATGCAGTAACAGAACTAACCAGAATTTGAATGCTATAATGCTGAAGCCTGTGGAAAATGCAAACAGGTGAAGTGACAGTCAGACCAGCAGGAGACACAGCGATGCTGTGAAAACTACCCAAAGAAATGCACCGTGTCTGGCTTGGCTAAGAGATGGGTAAGGTACACGGAGTACTTCGGAAGGAAGCATGACGGAATTCATGGAATTAATACTTTAAGCGGCAGGAGAACTTTCCTGATAGCAGGATCTTTTAGCCTGTAGGACAGTCTCTGAAAACTAAGTTCAGTTTTATGAGCTTTTATCATTTAAATATCCCAAACCTTGGGAGGAAACGGGGTTTTAAGTATGAAGCAACACTGAAATTGCAGAGGAAAATGGGGCACATTTACACTAATTTTGCCTCTGATTTGTCCCTGAAAAGGGCTGGTTCAGAACAAGGAATGCCTTTTGCTTTTTCTATGGGAGCTGGACACTCCACTTATCAACTCACACGTTACTCATCTTTGTATTCCTTTGGGAAAAAAAAATGAAACAGCATTTTTCCCTGGGCAAGAACATGGGCAAAAAGTGTGTTTCTCCTTTTAAAGGAGGGCATTTGGGGATATATGGATTTGAATTGTTGTCTTTTAGCATTGACATTAAATTCTCAGCATACGTGAGCACCTGCAATGGTGCACTGGTAAACATTTAACAAAGGCATCTCTTTTTCCCCTCCCTTTGTCCACTACTACATTTATGAAACTAATTAAATTTTTCAACAAGAGGATCACTGTTTTCCTTCCAATTCCCTTTCCAATTTGAGCCCCGGGCATATGTACCACACCACACAATTAAAACAGTTAGCACAACACCTGGATTACAACTCTGCAGTCAATTGGAGGCCATGTGTTACATTATTCAAAGTCTAACCCTAACCATGCATATATTCTCACATAAATGCACCCCCCACCTCCCCCCAACAGAAATTTTGAAAGCCTTTGTGCTTTATTTCTTTAGTTATAAGCAGGTGTTACACAAACTCTGGTATTTCTTTGCTGAGCTGTAGTGGACAGTGGCCCAAAATGCTCAGTTCTCATACAGAGTTGCTTTCAGATATTTATGAAAAAATAATTCAGTTTGAAACATCCGCAGTTCTTCATAAGAGACCTATCCTGAGGGCATGTTCTACCTGCGCCCTGAAGCCTCCTGCTCAAATAAAGCAGATTATTAACTATTAGCCTACATCTTGTGAGTGTGCATGCATGAAGGAGTATACGTGTTAAGAGTCTGTGCATGGAAAGAGAAGACTTCTCTGCTCGGATATTTTAAGTCATCTGCAACATCTGTATGACCTAGCTCTGTTAAAAAAGTGTAGGATTAGTTTAATTCATTAATTCCATGGAATTATTTGCAATGAGTATAAGATTCAAGATGCTCTTTTTTTTTTTAGCCATTTTAAATAGAATTATCCTTCAATATTCTATCAAAACAGTTATAAGTGCATAATGTTCAAATCTGTTCCTGGCTAAATGATGTTATTTATCTGCATTTCACACTAAAACACCACCACATTGTAAGTATTATTCCAAACAATGAGCAAAAGGATGAAGTTAACTCCAGAGAGCTGACAATTTCAGACTTCCCTTTTGAAGAAAGCTCTACAGCTTCTAAGAACACAAGATAATTCACAAGAGTGACGCCTGCTCAGCAGGGTGCTGCTCCAGCTCTTCAAAACTTGCACGGCCATTCTTTAGTCTTGGGCAGACCATATATGACCCTGACTGTGAGGACGTTATGGTACTCTAGAATATCTACAATCCCAGCAACTCAAATTACTTCATAAAGCCATCACCCCACCCATGAGAGACAGAAGGATTGCAAATGACAATTCATCTTTCCTATCAAGTGGTTTTACCCCCAAATTGTGTTTCCTTTATTTCACATTCTGCCTTCCCCGGACCCTTAAGGATTCATCACTTTTTGTGTTGGTCTTCCATGGGTCTTTTTTTTTTTTTTAAATAGTTCTAAGAGAGTGTTTTTAATTATAATTTGAGGAAGAAAATATATGATATTGTTGGAGACCCCCTTGGAGCATTCTCAGGGTGGTTTGCTTATAAATCAAGTTATTGAGGGCTTAATTGTGCAACCCTTCTGTCTCACAAGCCCTTGCTCATCTGAGTAAGTTCAGTGAGACTTCCCAGCGGGTATGTGCTCACTAACATGTGTGTGCAATCTGGCATTACATGAATATCACTCACATATTTTGTGGTCCAATGTATTTCCAGCATTTGCAGTGTTAGACACAGTTTAATAGTAAACATCTGTTCAAAATGATTTATCAACATTATGGGCCAGTTTCTAACATCCTCACTCATACAGAGTGGTACCTAACTCCTGGAGGAGTCCCTTTGAAATGAGAAGGAATCGCACTGGAACATATCACAATATGGCCCTACAAAGCTCAAGTCTGCTGAACACTTAGTCCCAGTCCTCTGAAATGTTTAAACACATACATAATTTTAAGCACGTACATGTATGCCATTTCTCCTCGGCAAAGAAAACACTAGAAAATCAAAGTAAAATTTTTTTTTTGAGAATTTCTGTGGGCTTAACCTTGCAGGGAGCCGATTTTTATAGAGATGTTAGCATCTAATTAGAGTTAAGTGTCTGCATAAGTTTTTTTGTTTGTTTTTATTCTGCCTTGGTCACCAACACCTTGCAGTATTGACCCTGCCCAAAAGAAACAACTGCAAAAACACATTCATCATCTACAAGTTCAGCTAGCAGCGGTTCAGTTTGTTACTTGTTTTTAAGCCTATCACATGTAGAGGGTTGGCAAAGGACCAACAAACCCTGTAGTTTGGGAACTGCACTCATCTAAATGTGTAGAGAAGCTCTTTCGTATGAAAACTGATATATACACATGCTATGTATGTGCCTATATAATGGATATGTATACATGCACATAGAGACTGCTACTTTTTTCCTGCATCTCCGCAAATAAAAGCCTTGCTTGCTCCTAACCCTATCTCGATTTCAGAGAAGTAGATATTCTCTACCATGCCCCATGTGCAGGGACAGATATGCCTTCTGAATAATTTAAATATTTCTTATAATGCAATTGGCTGCACAAGCAACTTCTCTCCTGCCCATGGATTCATGTAAGTTCCTCACTTTCCTACTGGATATTAACAGGAAAAAATAAATGTGGACCAAAAAAGACAAAAAGCAGCCAACGGTTATGTCAGCCATCACCCAGCAAGCTGAATGAACAGCTGCAATCTCATTCTATCTTTCTGTTAGTTTATAGGTTAATGTCCTAAGCATACCATTTCCTGTGCGATTACTAATTGATTTCACAGTGTATGATTAATAAAACAAGTCTCTGGAAGTCAGGCAAACACATTTGCTTGTTAGAGAATACAGTTAAGATGCTCTGTAGTAACAGACCCATGCAGCCCCCAACAAAATACAGCAAGACATGTATGAAAAAATGAAAATTTAACTTTTAGTGATAGTGACTGCATGTAGAGCCTGCAGCAGTCTCATCCCTCTGACCTTGCTTTGTGAACTACAAATGACCTCACTGAAAAACAACAGAGACCTTTTCTTGCTCTAGGCTGTCTCTTGATTGTATCTCTTCCTTGAGGTTACTGTAACTGCTCTTTTCCAGGGGTTGGGAAGAAAAAAAGAGAGAAGCAGAGTAGAAACACTTAGCTGAAGACCCAAAGGCCCCCCAGGCCTGCTTCCTCCTCAGTTCTACCATCACTCTATTAATAACAGACAACGTTTTCATTAAACGATGCACTTTCCCGCTCCAGGATAGACTTGAGTTTTCTGTACTGATCATTATAAGAGTCCCAAGAGGGCTCCTACAACCACACAGTCTTCACAACAGAGACAAGAACTATCTGTTCCTTCACAAACCATATACCATATTGATCCCAAGAGTGAAAGAGCCCTAATCACCCACACGTGAAAGAGGTACAGAGCCTAGTTATCAAATTCCATCCTACAGGATAAAAGCATCCCCCATTCAAACTTTTCACGTAAGGTCTTTGTGGATAGAAGATTTCTCCAAGCTGCCCCGAATGGATGGAAGCCATTTCTTTTGCATGACAAAACCCTTGCTTTATTTTATTTTAAACTGAGGAAACCTCCCTAATCATATTAAATCTTTTTCAGCTCTGAGTCAGTTGTTGCATTTAGAAAAGTTTCCTGTTCAGTTTTATATTTGAAGTAGCAACTTCAAATGGCAAATTATTCTTTATATGATTTTTCTCTCCCCTTAAAAAATATTGATAAATTTAACCCCATGTTAGGAAGGCCAGTATGTTGTGCAAGGGACTATAAAAAACACATGGTGACACCACCCTGTGCTCTGAGGAGTTTGCAACCTAAAGAGACACTGCATGGAAACAGCAGTTACCATTTTTCCCATTCAGAATGGATAGTGTTTTCTCAGTACACACCCTCTTCAAAAGGTATAATAAATACTGGTTGCATCTCCAAAGACCCCCCTGCATTCTTTACCTTTTCTTATGAAAACTGGATGAAGAAACTAAAAAAAAATAATTTAAATGTGGAAATTAACAAGCTATCATGAATAACTGACTTTACAGGGAATTACTCGAAGTGATTCCTCAGAGTACTTGAAATAGAAGATTACCAAAAGCGTTTCTGGAATGCTACCTAAAATCTGGCTAGGATATCAGGTATTTATCGAAGATGCTTGAGTTAGCACTGCTAGTATCACTTTAGTTCATAGCTTAAAAAAGTTGAAGGATAAATTTCCACTAAGAAAATAATGAAAAATTTACAACTTAAATAAAACATTGGATTTGCAAAAATGACTACTGAAAATGTGCCATTAGCATCCAGAAACAGATTATGTTGCCACCTCTATAGCTACTGATGCATGTCATGCCAAACTCACAGGCACTTCTAGACAGATACAGTGAACCAAGGCTTCACTTTTTGGGTGGTCATGTCAAGACATTCTCAGAGTAGGCTTTTTTCCATTGTAGTATCAGCTAAAAAAAATTCTAAGCCCTTGAAAAAGGAGTTCTCTGTTTCATCGTACTTTCCAGGTTATGGAGCAAGAATGGTCCAGACAGCAGCCACAGAGAACTTGCTACGAGCTAGTGTGTCAGCAGCAAGTAAGCCTTCCCTCCCTGACGACCATCTTTTATCAAGTCCCAGTCTACAAATACATACTCTAGATTTGTAAATGTCGGTATGCCTTGGAAATCTATATGACAAACTTTTGCCCAAAAATCAATTCTGAGTTATGATTTGATTAGCAGAGAATTGCTATCACATTTGTTTCTACATTTGTCCACCTCATGTCCTTTTCATTCATAGGCTGGCCGATTTAAGCTTTCTTTAAAAACTCCCCGAGAAAGTCTGTGACATTAAAATGTCCTTTGATGCTCTTTCACTAAGCAGTGAATATTAACAGTTATGGTGACCCTGTTCCCTAATGTGTCTCTGTTAGATCAATAGCAGTTAAGTGCCACTGTTTTACAATTAAAAAGGGGAACATTTTAAATTTAAAAGCTCATAGCTATTTTCTTCTTGGCACTTAATAGCATAATTCATTTTTGAAAAACCACATAGGGAGAGCATATACTTTATTCTTCATCGGAACCTTATTGGGGCTAGTTTTAGTACTCATTGTTGCATTGTGCATCATTTACAGCAATGACCAGCCAAGATGTCCACACAGCAAGAAGTGTCATAACGCTCCTAAATAGGAGTTTGATCCGCAGGCAAGAAGCAGAGGAAGACCCTGCAGTCTTTATACCTCAGTGAACATTTTTTTGACCTGCATTTTGTAGTGAATCACTGTTTTATGTATGCACCTTCCTGTTAGGTAAGGCCTCAGCTCTTTGCAGGCTGGCTGAGAGCTGTGCTCTGCTCAGAGCAGCCAACAGGTAGGCAGAAGTTTCTGAAGTCTGGGCAACCCAGTACTGTGTGCAAATACTAATACAACACTGCACTTCCCACCTGTCAGACAAGCACTCCATCTTCATTATATCCTCATATGAGGTTATTTTCCCGATTGTGCAGTTGGGAAAACTGAACAGAGGAATTAATAAAAAACCTGCTCCCTCTTCCCCAAATGCCCCACAGGTATTTTCAGCTGAGGCACTTCACTGCAGAAGGAGCTAAGTATGTGCCTGCACATCACATAGGCTTCAACTTTTTGCTGCTCTTATCCAGCCAATGCACATGAACAATCCTTCCCTGTTTAGATCACATGCCCTATAGCCACATCAGAGTGGTTCATCTAGGGCTTATTTGTGAAGGGACAGAAGTTAGGAAGGGGGAATAGTGAGTTTTCTGGTGAGCAGAAACTTTCCTGTCTTCAAGACTTCTGCCCTTAGAGTCCTAAGCACACTGGAAATAAGAGGCAGCAAGAGACAGCTGTCTTCATTCTCCCAAATTCTGCAAAGCCTCCTGAGACAGACTACTCTTGGGAATCAGGTGGTTTCCAATATAGACACAAAAATGGTTTGTGGCTGGCAGCTTTTGGCTAATACATTTTTGTAGGCTACAGCAAGCCTTCTGTCCAATGATCTCTAAGGAAATGAGGCTGTTGCGCAAGGTTAGGGATGGGATGAGCTGTGATTTGCTATGTTTGTAAAGCATGTCAAAAGCCTGCACCACAATGAAAACTCAGGCAGTACACTTGTTCTATCTGAATTATGAGACCAGGAGCATAGGCACATTCTTATAGAACAATGAATCCATCAGTACTTGGTTACTCAACTGTTTGTATTTCTCCAGGAACAAGCCTGTTGTGCCTTGACCTGGGTTTACTGTTACACTTACACAGGCAGTCAGCTATGACTACAGACAGTATCCAGTAAAGGAGCAGAAAGTATAGCGTAGTTAAACTGGCTTAAGGACAAATCCATGGTGGTAGCACAGTCGTGCTAGCATCTGCAAATCCACAGTCAGAATGCTCATTTCCCATTCTGAGCTAAGGATTGCAATGTCTGGCCCTGATTCAAATTATTCCTAGGGGCCTTGAAGGAACTATTGGGCTTGGAAGCCATATAACCTGCCCTACAAAGAATACTTTGATTTTGAATATAATAAATCAATGACAGCCTCAAATTATCCATTGCATCCACACAGAAAAATTCACATACACTTCTCTACTTCCCAACCCCAACACAAAAGAAATCTACTACATTTCTATTTCTTAAACATGAAGCAAGGTTGTTTTGGAACATGCTCCCCAAATATCAAAATAAACAGTATGTTTAATTATTCATGCCTACACTGTAAACAGATCCTAGTTTTCCTGACCCTCTGTGAAATAGTTAGAGAAATTAGGATAATTAGGGACTTATGTGTAGTTCTCAAGAACCGCGAGGTTTTAATTAGTTCTTGTAGCTGGGGTTTTGCAGTTCATAAAATCAGGAGGACCTCCAACCCCCAAACAATGCCAACTATTTTCAAAGCGGGAACACAAACACAAAACTGAGGAAAGTTTAGGGCTACATTAGAATAAAAGGTGGTATTTCCTGAACTTCAAAGATCAGTCTCATTTGACACAATAGTAGAGAGGCATACAGACATAGCTAACTGGATCAATATTGGGTTTCATACGCAATTACAGCTATTGCCAAAACAGTAACAGCAGCATTAAGGCAGCCTACAGTGCTGGAGAATCATTACTTGATTGTTTTAATAAGTTTGTGAAGAAGCCTGCTTTCCTCTTTCCCTTTTCCCCTGAATAAAAGTGAACTCAGATATTTACGGAAAACAGCACTTCTGGCCCCCAGCTGACACTGATGTTAGCAGACAAATAAGCCTCCCTCATTTACAGGTAAAGACTAGCTGGGGCTTTTAACGTAAAAGCCTATATTCATCCTGAATTAAATAAATTCTCTTTTAACAAATCACCGCTGTGCATTAGTAAAAAAAATAACTGGAGCCACTGAGCTGCTGCACTATGATAAAGGCACATCAAACAGAGGAAATGTTCGGGTTAATGCAAGCTGGCTCCCCCGGGGACGCTCTCACCCAAATGGTCATCTCTGTAACCCAAGTCATCAAGGGAACGAGCAGGATGGAGATGGCAGTATATCAGATGCTAACAAAGTGTGCTGGTCTAACACGCCACTGTACAACACAATTAACTGCTTACACCAGCCGTTGCCTTGTTTCTGCTGTATTACACTTCTCACATTTCATGTAATAGAGTTTGCAAAGTGCTCCCAGTTTTCAATTAGTCAGCCTTGGCCTCTCCTTACACTCCTCTGTGCCACTCTGACCAACTCCAGTGGACTACTCGGAAGTTAAGTCTCACAGACAAAAACTCTCAAATTATTTCAAAGACATTGGTGGCAGTCCTGCTTTATTTTCTTCTTCAAAGACAGTCATTAGATGTAATTTATCCTATACACTTCTGAGGAATCAAATCAGGGATATATCATACCTTTGCTTTCCTGCCCTAGGTGTACAAGAAATTCATAACAAAACAAGCAGTAACCACTTCATCTACAGAATAACCTTTCCATGAGTGTCCTTCTAACTATCGATTTGCTGATCTCCATCACAAAATCTAAAACTACTGTTTCATACCCTGCTTTTCTTTGAAGTAGAGTTATGTTATTGCATACAGATAAAAAAAATCAAAGACCCAGGAGTTTTCTACCCTGTCTGTGCCCTGCAATGAACACTACAATCACTTTTGGTTTTTTTTTTTGTATAATATCAGTTTTATATCTTTTCATACCTCTGTGAAATGTATGCCTTCTAGGATAGGAGAAATGAGATGAAGCATTCTATAGACTTGGTTTTCATTAGGTACCTGCAAGACTGTCAGCCATCACAGAAAACACACCATGGGACTGCATTGCTATATTTATGATCTACATGCTGCACTGCAACTTGAAACAGGCTCATGTAATACGTGATTTCAAGATTCCTAAAAGTTATGGAAGGTTCAGGTCTAAGGTCTGGTCCCTGACTGAAACACAGTTTATTTGAAAAATGCAGACTGTGCATTTGGCTCAACAGGTCATAGCATTGGCTCATAAGCTTTAGAGGATCAGAAATCTTGAAGGAAGTTTGTATTTGGAACCCCAGCTTAAACCAACTTTGAGAAGTAACCAGATCAGCATCTTGCAAGACCTTGGTTAGTGTTTTTTTTTTTTTAACACCCCAGACTGTGGAACAAGAAATACTCTATCACAAAAAAAAGACAAATGTAGTTCGTGTTCTCAGTTATTTTCAGAGCTGGATGAAAAAACCACAATAAAATAATCTCGTAAAACCTAACTTTATTACAAGACACTGGTTACTTCCAATTGCCTGATATAAAAATCAAAGAAGAGAATGTGTTCTTCTTGCTTTTTTCCTTCCTATTTTCTTCCCCCTATTTCTGACAAAACATGAAAATTACTATTTCCAAAATTTTCGTGCCACAAAAGTATCGGTTTGGAATGCAGATTAAAACCTTATTTTAGTATATATATATAATCCTGTTCTGTCTTTATAGTAGTGATTGAAAAGATAGCTTCTAATCAGTGATATGCAGCACAGCAAAAAATCCCTTCTGGCAACCCAAGAAATAAAACACTTGTGAAGCAAACACAGGAGAAGCTTGGGTATCTGGTCTGCTTCTGGAAAACCTCTGGCTCAAAGTCAGCCTTAGCTTGAAAAAGCAATGAACTGAAGCTGATTACACACTGGCAGGAGTCTGACTCTGGACTGAGAATGACTCCCTATGACTGATATTTTACCAGACTTTTGTGCATGTTGAAGGTGAAACTCTTCTCGTGATACTTCCACCATCTGGAATTTCCCCAAATAGGTCTATGTAAGAGCCTGGCTATAGCCAAACTATACCTGGAAATCAACCTCCTTCTTGAATATGAATTGTAAACAAAAGTATCAGTTGGAGAAGTCTGACCTCTACTCTTTGCTAGCATTCCAATGTCTGGAGAAAGAATCATATTTTTGGACCCATATATTTTCAAAACACTCGAGAAGGTCTGAGATATCAACCAGGCTACAGACCTGATCTGGAGGCCAGAGGCCCCCCTGCTGACTTTGTGGATTTGGATCAGGGCCACAGAGAAACAGCAATTCTTTCAGCTTGCATTAGAAGACAATTGCCATTTGTAGGCAATGTGCAAATATTCGGGGGCTTTACTGCACTGAATCCAGTAAAGTTTTACTCTGTATTAAGTTATTGCAATGTTTGAAACTGAGCTACAAAATTTTAATTAAAAAAATCAGTAAATTCCATATGGCTCCCAGGTGTTCTTCAACCTGGTCCCCAGTCTCCCCTTTTCCCTTCACCAGAAAAAGAAAAAAGGGATCTGGATTTATACATAGAGATACCCTTCATTCTGCCACCCTCCTGATATTATTGTATCCAGTGCCGCAGACAGGGGTTGGGACTTCCTGCACAGTATGGGCCCAAGTCTGCTTTCCCATTATACAGCATTTACAGATGTTTCCAGGAAATTTGCTCCAGGCAGGTGAAGAAAGAAGTAAACTTCTTGGCTTTCCTATATATTAATCTCTCCTCCCTTGTCCCAACATCCTTGTGTAATTCATTCTGCATTCAGCCTCAGACATCCACATTTCAAAACAGGCAAGATTTTATATTAGACCTTATTAGGGTATTTTTAAAGCATGTTTTTTGGTTTTCTTTCATTCAGTTCATCCAACCACACAAAGTGTTCAAGTAAAACCAAAAGTCTACCGACTTAGAAATCACTTCCACTATTTTTTTTATTTATAATGTTGTAAAATGTTGTAGGGCAGAAACAATTCTAACTTGTTTCTTAGTTAATTTACTCATGCTTTACAGTATCTTTATAGAAGGAAAACACAAAGATTATGTTGATTTAGAGATATTTGCCAGATACAAGCCAACATGGATTGTGTCATTTTAGCCTGGCTCTTCATACAGCACCAAAGAAAGCCTCTGAGCTTTCTCAGTCAGTTTTTTCCTATTTTAACATAGAAACAATTCTCCTGACTTCTACTTGACAGTCTCGTGGCATTTGCATCATTACATGTGAAACTGTTTTAAGCAGGTAAAACAATCACTGAAAACCATGGAAAAAGATCAGCCGATCCTACCTGTGATTCAAGATAAGGTAAATCTACTTCACCATTTAAAGATCACTAGTTGTAAGATCTGTCAGTTCTGAAAACTAACAGCTTTCCAAACACCTACAGACATTACATGAGAAGTCAAGGAAAGGAAAGCAAAACTCACATGTCAATGAAAAGAAAACATTTGTTTATTGAAGACTACTTTATGACAAAGGAAAAGGATTAGCATAACAAAAACCGTACAAGACTCAATTTCCAGGAATATATTTACTCATTTTTAGTGAGGAAAACAGTACATACCACTGCCCAGGACATCTTGACACTAATGCCCAACACTTACTGAGCCCTGTTTAGTCTTCTTGTCTGTCACTGTTTTCTTCCCTTATTATACGAGCTGCATTTTCTCACATTGCACTCTTAAATTACCTTTCGATACAGCGCCCATTCTGCCACTAAAACTTTTAAAATACACATAGGTAGGTGTCAGTTGTCAGAGAAGTCCATTTCCTTCTTCCAGTCCTTTATGCTAGATTTGATGCCACACAATTCCCTAAATATGGATATTTGCCATGGCAACAACCACAGCATAGTTTTGCAGAACTCACCCCTTAAGTGGCTTAATGGATATGGTATTTATTCCCTTTCTGAAGATTTAGCTTCAGTGACACATTAATACAAACATAAATGGAGCAAATATTTGTGTGCTTCTTGGGAATAACAAAGGCACGTTTATCTGATACACACAGAAAAGACATTTTTGAACCTCATTAATACATGAGTAGAAGTCAATGGAGGAAAATGGATCTCGTTAACTGGCTTCTTGGATACCAATAAGCATCTCATTTGCCTTAAACATATCAACCTAGCAACACTATTTATTCAATATAGAATAATCAGTGACATTAGAGAGCCCCGGCATTGCACACAGAGGAATGATTAATCTATTATTCATTCCACAATAAAGACTCTGAGGGATTTACCGTATGAAAAGTGATATTCAGAAAAGGAGACAGTATTTTTTCCTGACCTGTATGGGAATTCCTGTCCTGTGGGATGAATTCCATTGAATAACATTGAATTATTATTATTTTTTAAGTTCCTTTCCTTCCTGCAATGGAGGAGGCATTTCAAAGGACTAAGGGACTGATACACAGTACGAAGACATGGAGGTTTGGAGATGTGTGCAGGCACATAGCTTCCTATAAACTAGATCACTTTTATACCTTCTGAAGAGATGGAATTGTGTTGATATGAGACAGAAGCACCTTCTTGCTATCTGGTGTCTACCTTGCTAAGATGGTTAGTGCTGACACAGGATATATGCACACATATGTATGTATAGACATGCAAGAAAAATAACTTGAGAAAAATAACTGGAAACCTCACAAAAGACCTGTCTCCCTAACTGTCACAGGCCTGCTCTCCTTATCCAGAGATAACCACAACCTTACATTGCACCCCAGATCCAAGAACCCTGGGGGACGTTTTCCTTGGACGCTTCAGCATAAGCTAACACTGGCCCTCAAGCTCTCAAACCACACAGCCAACTACCTCCATGACAGTCAGTAAACAACTAGGCCCCGCACCTGCTTTGGATAGTTTAGATACAGCCACTAATTTCCTTCATTAAGTGTTTAATAATTATTAGGAATCATTCTGCTTACTCTGCAGTAACAGTGATGGCCTGAGTTACAACACATCAGTAATTTAGTTCTATACATGAACAGATGCACAGCTGTGTGTTTAATTGGTGTCAAGATGGCACCTGACAAGCAGTTATTTGAATATAGGTTTAAATAACAGGACAGGTGACTTGCAAGATCTACATGTGCATTTGTGTGGACAGCTTGGGATTCTGCTATTTCAAAGACCAAGCCTTTCAGTTTCTTTTTTCGGTAAGTTTCTTCCAGAAGCTGAGACCATTAAAATCAAGCAGAAGTTTTGTCTAAGCAAGCACTAAGTAAAAATTAGAGAACTGGGATTTAGATCATGAAACTGTCTAAAAGGCAACTTGTTACTTGATTTTGAAATGTAATGGAAAGTAAGAATAATGAAGATAACTCCAATTACTTTGCAATGGCCTTCTGCTCCTTGCAGGGTATGCACTGATTAACTAGTCTTTTAAGCACTTCATCTTTTCCCCCAGTGATGGAAGATTTACCCAGGAATCCTTGGGTAAGAATAATTTGTTTTGGCAAAGGTGTCTGTAATAAAAGGAAGGTGCAAACCTCTCCCTCAGTTAACCCACCCCCTCAGCTAATCAGCTTTTCTGTGGGCTGCTGGCAGAGAAGCTGAGAGAGAAACTTGCAGAGGATTCTTCACACCAGCTTTGAACAGGCTAGCACAGCAGACAATGAAGACAACTACAACTTTTACCATTCTGGCTAGCATGACACTAACCTTAGGGCCTACGCAAGTATACAGGCTTCAGCACACCTGTAAACACCACTGAACTGAGTGAAAACCAATTTGCATTTTTAAGAACCTCTAGTGAACAGACCCACTTCACATGGCTGCACTTTGAATAGGCAGACCTCTTGGTACATTTCTTTTCCTTTCATTACTACTTTTGGAGAATACAGCTCTACCACCATGCTAATAGTGTCACAAGTTATTTGCTGTCTTAAAATATACCAACAACGATGACTGGACTCAAAACAATGGTAGTTTCCTTCCTCAAGAGCTCTGTATCATCTTACCACTCGTCACCCATGTGCAACTTGATAGAACCCCAGAGATCGCAAAAGAAAACACTTAAGTTTTTGATGACTTAAATAAGGGTGCTGTTTTTGCCACAGTGCATAAATTTAAATTATGCAAAACTTTGAGATATGCAAGGCATAAAGAAAGGAAGAACAACGCCTTTAATTGAATTCATGACCCATTTCAATTGAATTGCTAAAACCCTAAAACAGAAGAACAGTTTTGCATTCTGCTAACATAATCCACCTCCATCCACATTACTCTCCATGAGTCACACACACACTTAGTACATGAGATGCAAGAAAGCACCACTTAGCAAGTAGCTAAATTAGCATCTTCTTTTAGGCCTTACATTTGACTATGAAGATAGTGAATATTGAGATAGGATTGTTCTAACTATGATCTACAATTCACTGTTAACTATACAAAACAAAATGCCTTCACTTGGAAATTCCAGTATTTGTGCGAACTAGCTGCATTTGTTCCTCTGTTGCTGTCAATAACTGCATTTAGTTTAGACCTTTCTAACACAGCAATTCAGAAACTGTAGAAGTAATTCAATCTATTAGGCTATTGTTCCTGTAGGAGAGGGCATTTCTGTGTTACTGTCCTCCAAATTAGCTTACAACAGGGGCAAATGAAATAACAGGGGCAATATGAGGCAGAAGCATGTATCCTATGATCAGAAACAGGAGTCCTCAAAGCATTAAGCTACAGATCCTACAAAACAATGCAGGAAACCAGTGCTGGATGCAGCCCCCATAAAAGCATTTCCTTACTAGAGCACTGATGGCAACAGCACCTCCTCACCAGGACATGCTTTTCCCCATCTGAAGGGGCTCTCATAACCTGCAGCAGGATCACCCTTGCCCCACCACCCAGCTCCAACCCCATTTCCCCACACAGGATCTCAGCTCTATGTTCATTCCCCACCCTTATCACCATTTCTTTGCTCCTACCTGCTTGGTCCTCTAATTCACCACATCCCATAGCTTTGCAACCTCTTGCTGGCCTCACTGTCTGCAATGAGTATATTCCCTCGATGCTGTATGCCCAGGCACCACACAACAATTCTCTTTACCTCACCCAGGCCAACCACCGTGACCCAAAATGGCTGCCAGAGCCATCAAGAGGGACATGGGGGCTGCAGGGAGGGAAATTAAACTGTTATACTGGTCATGTGATGGCATTGGAGCCCCCTGATTGGCTGAGCCACTCAGGGCAGGCAGCTGCAGCAGAGCCCCACCCTTCATGTTGGCGTTACCTCAGCGCTCTGAGGGTGGGAGAAGCAGTGTGTGGATAGGCATGGATCGAACAGAACTGTGGAAATGAGATTCAGAAACATTTAATTGACTCTTGTGGAAGTGGCAAATTTTAGACGCAGTCCCCCAGTCCTGAAGGGTGTCTCTCATGTAGCACAAGGATAGTTGGGGGGGCAGGAGAAAAGTTCCTCACAGAAGCTGGTGCTGCTGTTGCAGCTGCTGGTGGCAATGGGGGAGCTGGTAAAGTTGCGGGGGGCCTCCGTGAACGAGATAGGGCCTATATCTCATTGTTCCCATGCACTAACGATCAATAGAAATGTAATTACTACTGTTCTATTTGGCATAGCTAAAAAGGGTAGCACAGCTTTGTGCTGGTTCTCCCATTGAGGATGCAGCTCCACAAAACTACTCCTTTTATCTTTCTTTACATATTTATTACAACTCTTTAGACTGATCCATGCAAACTAAATGAAAGCAACCAATAGAAAGAGGCTGGCTTGTGCCAGCAATCCCCAGACTGTCAAGCGATCACTGAAGATTGGACAGGCCCTGATGAAATAAATGTTGGCTGCTGACTCTTCCAATTTTGCAACACTCCTCTGTGTCACTGGAGCAGCCTTGTCCAAGATTGAGATATTTGCAAACTGTCATCTTTCATAAATATCTGCCTTGAGTGACACTTTGCCCCCCTCCATTTCCCTTTGAAATGTACCTAGCTGGCACGGAGCCTGTGGGATTTCATTGCCTGTGATAGGTGATTAGCAAAGAGATGATTTCCTCCTCCCTCCCCCTCCTCCCCTCTGCCAAAGGGCTGAGTGACAAGTCCAAAAGGCGAAAGGCAGACTGGGGAAGCAAATCTGCCAGAGGCAGAAGTGATGACACTCCGAAAACACTTCATTCATCTTGCCAAATTACAGGCTGGGCTGGGGACTGATGGGGACTGGAAGGGGAGGGGGAATAGTCCTTTGCATTTGCCTTGCATGCTCTCAGCTCGAAAATACTGCAAAGCAGCTCCTGACGCTTGAAGGACGCACCCCAAAACCCTTCAGTTTCTTGCTCTATAATGCTAACAGGCGAGCTGCTACCTGGCTCCTGTTAGCAGTCTCTGACGCAGCGTATTAACTGTCTCAGTCATAGACGTCAGATCCCTTGAGCTCTCACAGTCTTCCTGCCCAGACGTCAATAACTGGGGCTGAGAGGGAATTCCAAAAATCAAAATTAAGTAGTAAGCATCTCACCCTCACAGACAGTGGAGCTGGAGCATGGAACTGTACAGCGTGCCTTCCCCTCATTTATTTGATAGGGAACTGTGCAGAGGGCAAACCAGGTATTTGTGATTGAGAAGTTACCTCTTTATCTATTGGGAAGGTTCCAGCTCTGGAGCAGGTAATTTGGGAAGTAGCACAGGTGTGAACCAGTGATTATGCTGGTTCTCTGTGAGCTGTGATGTCTTCTGAACAACAGCTAAAATTAATTGTGAGCTTGGACAAAGTTCTGCATAAAACTTTTTTTTTTTTTTTTTTTTTTTTTCAGGAAGAATAGAGATTTGGCAATGCCAAATACATTGGATTTTATTTTTTTTCCCTCAAAACATTGTCTAAAGAATGGCAGGATTGGAGGTCTTTAATTTAGGGAATTTTTCAATTTCTTGTTTTGAAGTGGATGTCTGGCTTAAATGCAATTACATTTTTTTGATTCACTGAAATGCTTCAGACTTGCCAATTAACTACTTCAACCCAAAGTATTTTACTTGAATTCTCAACATGTCCCAAGTTTATACTACTTACATTTTCAGACTTGACAATTCTTTTTAATAGTGAGATTAGCAACGAAGGAAATTATCTGTTTCCTCCTACCTTTGCCTACAGCTAGTGTAAGCTTTAATATATCGCTGAATCTTAAACTCACTCTTACAAGTGAAGAACAAGTCAGTTATTTCAGCTGGTGCAATTGAAAGTCTCTCTTCTGTCATCTTGAAGTACTTCAACAGACACACAAACCACTCCTGAAAAAATGAGAGAGAATGATTTTATTGTTAATAATACATGAGTTTTTAGTTACATTTCAAAGGCAGCAGACCAGATTCTCATCTCCCCTATGCTGGTCTAAGGTTTAACATGCACTCAAATACAGCCTTAATGCTAATGTAATAACTTATGTGAGTTTTATTATATCAGAACCTAAATCTCAAATAAATGCTGATGCCACTTCTCATATTTACATGTGTAAATGAAGTCTTGGCGAGCTTTCTGTAGCATCATCTGCTGACTGTATCTCTCAGGATATAATGAGGATGAAGATCAAGACATAGTAAACTGATTTCCTAATGACAAAAATAGACTCCCTGTACAGGACAGAGTCAAATATCTACTCTAGACTGGAGAAATATAATCTAAAATGAGCTTACCTGATCATAACATAGTCAAAAATGTCAGACATGGAAAAGACAAACTGCATTATCTGTTCTAGAACTGCTTGATACAAGGATGTTTACTAGATAATGATTTGCCAACAGAACGTTTTTTAGCCATGCAGATTTTAAACTGTATTTCTACTGTACTATGTTCCATTCAGCAGAATTAAATCTGAAGTACTAAAAAACATTCTAACAGTTGAATTCAGACATAACATGGTTCCCTTTGTCCCTCGAGCACTAAAGATTTGCAAAACTGGGACTCTGCATGTGCTCAAATGTTGAGTTTCCTGTATCTGAAAAGGTATTCAAATCAGAAAGTACTCAGTATTGTCAGCTGGAAAAGAAATGCCAAGACAACAAAATGATTAGATTTTTTTTTTCTTATTATACGAGGTCTTGCTTATAAATTGGCAGTGCTCGAAAATGACCATCATTTGGTGTGGAACTGGGAAGAACCATCAAACATAAAAATAAAGCACAGTAAGGATCAAAGTCAGCCAACCCTTTTTGGTAGATTTCAGTACTAAAAAGTGTGCAAAAAAATATGCCATTTATTTTGAAAAGTTATGTTCTATCATCACTCAGCAATTTACAACTTCAAACAGCTAATTGAATATCACATACAGTGTGAGGTAGGCTAGCATAACAACATATTTATTATCTCTCCCCCCACTTCAGAGTGAGAAACCCAGAAAGAGAAATTAAAATGAGGTTCTCAAGGACGGTCTCAAGGACCGACTTTTGTGACAAAACTTGGAGGTCCTTTGTTTCCCTTCAAGAGTGTTAACTACCTGACTATATTATATGTTTGCATACACCCAGATGTGTAGTCACACACATGCACACACACACACTCCCTCACACTCAACAGAAGAAAAAACAGAGTGAGGGAGCACATGGATAGGCAAACCTGAATGTCAGCACATGGACAAGTAACGCAGTTCTGCAGCTAAAGAGGAGTTCATGTGAAGCTGAGGCATCCCCATCCATAACTGCACTTAAAAGTAAAAATCCTTCTCAGCTACCATCTACCTGTCCCTCTAGCTTAATTATTTTTCCCTGCAAAGTCAGAATAAAAAAGAAGCAAACCAATTCATCATCTGTGGTCATTTAGTGCTGTTGGGGGCTTTCTCCTGGGAGCAGGAGCTGTGATATATAACTCTGAAATTAGTCCAGGTGACTCTGTCTGCCATCAGAAGAGCATTTAAGGTTGTTGCTTTCAACTCAGAGATATCTCTGTGGAGCTGTGGATGAGGTTCCCAGTGCTCCAAGGGGTTCTCAGTGATACACTGACTCTAGGTGGCTCTGCACTAAGCTGGTGGGTTGGCTAAGTATTTTAGTGGATGTAGCCCTATATCCAATTTTGGGTTAGGAAAAAGTGATAAATGCTACATATGTGAGTATGAGATGTCGCATAACCCATCTGTCCCCCTACAAACACATGCATTGTACACATGACAAGTTAATTGTGCATTAATCAGGATATAATCTCACACTACTAATGCAAGTTATGATGTAATTTTACCTTTACTACTTATACAGCCATGACCATTATTATCATGTAATAAATTGTATCATTTTAGACTGATGAATGACACTAGTTAATGTATCTCCACCTAATTTGTGTATTTCACATGGTGATGTAGCATTGCTCTGATTTGTTTCTTACCTGGGGAAGCTGCCATATAATTGTCTTACATCTTCACTAGACTTTTCAGAATGCTTGCAACAGAAGAGAAAATATTTTGTGTTTGCTTTCATTAAAAAAGAAAAAAAGGGGAAGATTTTACCACAGACGGTGATTGGCTTTTGTTAGGAGACTAATTCCCTTCTAGTGTGCCCAGCCCTAAGTGGAAATGGATATACTACAAGCAAAAAACCCAAAAACGCTGACTTGGAATTCAACAGTCCACGTTTGGCCTTCTGTAATGTTTGATACAAGAATGAATAGTTGCACATCCATGCCACTCCTACAGCACGTACATAAGTCCACTTGTTAAAGTGAATCACAAACAACATAACTGTGGCTGAAAAGGAAAGTTTATGTGTCAGAATTACACGTTCACATTTTTCCTAGCTTTTGCAGCTCATCTCTTCACATGTACAGCTATGTGTCTGACCTTCACACCTCAAGCTTTTTAAAGTTCTGGATTTTTTTTTTTTCTTAGAACACTTTTTTTTTGGTGGTAAATATGAAAATGAAGAGAGGGAACATAGATCTAGAATGAGCTATTTTTCTAATGTTTTCCATTAAGCAGCAGCTGCTGTTACCAAGCTGTCATCTTTGTTGCTAGGGAGATTAGGTGTGCATGCCAGAATGGGACTGGTTGGTTCAGCGCGCCCATCCTACTGCCTGGGAATGTCATTGCATTGATGAACTCCCGGATGTGGGGCCGAGCAAACTCCTTCCTCCGACTTCAGTAGGAAATGGGCTGCTGGAGCAGAATTCCTTGGAAAGGTCATTAAAGCTCGGCAGGGCATTCAGAACTGCTTTTCCACACCAGCATAGTCTCATCTTCTTCCCAACCCGAAGTGAAAAATGTTTCATTTTGACATTTTCAAAATTTAAAGCGTCTTGATTTTTCATTTCCAAAAGACACTTCAAATTTCACGTAGTTTTCTGCCTTCTCCTCAAAGGAGACAACAACAGATAACCTAAGTAAGATATGAAATTGCAGACAGTGCCAAGCAACACATTCTTATTTTGACTCAGCCAGCAAACCAAAACCAATAATCAACTGCCTGCATAATGCTAATCAGTGTCTTCAACAGAACTTCTCCTGCCTGTAAACACTGTGCAAGTGTTAAAGAGTTTTGCTGGCCTATACAGAAGGCATTAGAGTTGTTTTGCAAAAATAAGTGTTTACAACTTATGCTTTATAGTTACTGCCATTCTCCTCCAAACATAGAAACAAGGGCTTTTTTTTTTTTTTT
>VXAA01007298.1:556499-613002 GCA_013399115.1 Anseranas semipalmata
TTTTTGATATATTACAACTCAGTGGAGCCATATTAAGCACGTATCACCTTTCAAAGTGCAGCATTTCTCCAGTCTACACCGTAGACAAGACACTAAGACAGAGAGATACCTTCTTCCTCAATTATCACTCTGTGATCAATGTATGGTTTCTGAGTGTGCAATGCATGTGGTAAGAAGAGTACCATCTTCACAATTCTCTAATATACTGATAAGAAAACCTTATCACTTTATTAGTGAATCACAAATGGCAACAGGTCAGACCAAATTTCTCATGTGGCATAAAGATCATAAATGCAGTTCCCAGGGCTACCTCAGCTTTAATAAAATGAAGTCATCCATGTGTTGCTTTGTATTAATATTGCAACTAGGTTTAAGCATATATAAGCTATGATTTTTCCTCAAGTGTTAAATCAAATTGAATCACAGATTTTTATGAGTGATAAAATGATAATAGACCAGATCTGGTCAGCTAGGATAATAACTTGATTCAGTACTTTGGATGTAAGTGTTTAAGGTTTCCATAATAAAACTGTAATGTTATACCCTAAAGTGTGTTAATAACATTAAGTGATGTAACAGCGAAAGCGAACTGACAGAATGTAATACCCATAGGGCCATCATAATAGAAATAATTTATAATGTAACAGCAATAAAATCTTTAATGTTATCTCAATCCAGTCCTGTCCCCATGTCTGGGGTTTCAGATTACATGTGATTTTTTTCTACGCGTTTAAGTGTTAACTTAAAATAATTAAGAAAATGGTTTTCAAAGTAGAAGCGCCTTTCAAAGTTGCTGACCTGATATCATATTATTAACTCTTTCCTTCGTAACAAATTCTCATGTGGGTGAAAGCTGATGTAAAAAGAAGTAAATCTTTTTTCTTCCAAATGAGATCATATTTTCCCTTTAAAAGCAATTTACCAAAATCAAGGAATATGTAGGACTACTTTACTAATGAAAACAGTACCTCATTCTCACCATTCTCACACCTAAACACAAACATAAAATATGTTGTGAGGGTTTCAACATCCATGTAGTAAATGTCATCTCACTATAAACACATAATGCTCATAAATGGGGCTATATACTAGAGGTAGCGGAAGGCAATAATGTGTCTTCCATCCTTGTGGTGGCAAAACAAAACTTGACATGAAGAGCCTGATTAGATATTAGAAAATGTCCTGAATAGCAAAGTGCTGGGATAAGTTGCCTGGTGGGCCCATGAGATCTGTACTGGAGATTTTTAAGAACAGAAAGGATCAAATGTCTGTGAGGTGTGAACATGAGTTCATCCAACGTCTTGATAAAGGGGTGTATCAGAGAATGTCATATAGAATCATAGAATATCCAGAGTTGGAAGGGACCCACAAGGATCATCAAGTCCAGCTCCATATCTATGCAACAGAACCACTCCCTCCCTATTTTACAGAATAAATATCTTTCCTGGAAACTCAATATAGAGTGATTTTTAATATCTCTTAAGAGAGGTGTCTCCAGGAGGTAAAGAGCTTCTTTGCTCTTTATCCTCTTCAAACCATTTGAAAACTACTAACTGGACAGACACGTACACAGATACAGAAACATGCATGCAAAAACACCTTTTAGAAGTAAATGGGAAACAATCTTTATTACTTAAATCATGCTTTCTTTGATTCAAGGTAAGGTATAGTTTTATTCCTTGTTCCTGGCAAAACTGCCTTCTGAGAATATTGACTGTTTTAAGGCAGACACACTGAGGGCTTACTGTAATGTATGCCATGGCTCAGAGGAATGAAGATAGAATAAATTCAGCATTTGAATTCTCTTGCGAACCTATCCAACCTGGGACTAATAACCTGTATCTTTAGAAAATACTCCAGCATCAGACATACAAGATAGTTATTGTGCAATTAAGAAAAATCCTCTGACTCTCAGGTTCGCTCTGGACCCACCAGGGAATCCAGAAAAAAATAACTGGAACTGAACAAAGAAGCAGCTTATCATCTAGAAATATGCAGGGTTAATCTTCCCTTTAAAAGCAAATGTATTAGGAAAACATTAGATCCTTAGCCCTCTGTGACATAATTACACAGGCTTCTGATTAAACAGAGGCGCTCATTAAGTAAAACATTTTATTTTAGTTTCTTGTTGGTTGCTGGTATTGTTGGGCTTCCTGCCCAATTCCAGCCAGGCTACCATATGAACAGTGAAAACAGCCAACATTGTTAATACAATAACAACAACAACACTTGGCACTTCCATCATTCCCTTGATCTCAACATCTTAAAGCAATTTACAGATATTACTTGGTTTCACCATGTGACAAAATTGTCGAGCATGTAAGATTGATCACCCTTATTTTACAGATGGATAAAGCAGGGCAGAAAGGTATTCAGTTGGCTTTCCCTGGCTGCTAGAAAGTTAGTGGTAAGATCCAGAAGTCCTGAAGAGAAACCACTTGGAATTACTGTTTCAGCAATGACTGAATTTTTTCCCCCCTCCTTAATTGCTATTGTCCTTTATTGGTTCCTTGTAGCAGAAAGAAGGCTTATGCCATGAATAATCAAGGAGGGATGCAAATCTTACTGAAAAGGGAATTATAAGCATCACTTATTATTTGTAGTTTTAGAAAGCCTGGTTCAATGTCTTTCCAAATAGATCGGTGTTGGTTTACATAAAACACTTAGGGCCTAATTTTGGCCAGCTATAAAAGACATAAAGACATAAAGTTTGCAATGGGGGATAAAGGCGTAAGTAGTAGAGGGGGAAGGATATTTTAGTTCCTAGTTCACCAAATCTGGCTATTCAAACACTTGTAATGAGGCTTCTTTACAGAGCTTCCAGCAATGGGAATGTAAGGGGGACATTTATGCATGGGGTCTAGGAATGCATTTATAAATGTGAAGCCTCTGAGTTGCCAACAGCACTCAGTCTCAAAACCCCTCCCATCCTCGATCCATCTTTGGCAAAGATATTCTTCACCCAGGGGCTGTAGGAGGTGCTCTGGCAGCCTAGAATCCAGGTATGCATTTACGTGGCCAAACTTATAGAATAAGGCTCCCATCTACAGATGTGCATACATATCTTCAGCCTGAGAAATAGTGAAACAGCTTTTGTCTTGCATCTAAAAACACCTCATATGTTGAAAGCTGAGCAGAGCTCACATTTGCTGCTCGTGGTATTGCTTCAGGAGAAAAAATATGCAGAATATAGAGTTTCACTTCACACAGAGAGGGTTTCATCTTGGAGCTCATCTTGATAAATTTCTCAGTGGTGTTCTGGATAGTAAGGAGACTCGCTGGTCATTTGCCAAATTTCTGCCATAGCAAAATAATTCTTTTTGTCTTTAGCCTAAAAGAGAGAACTTTAATATCTAAGAGCCTGATGTGTTAAACTCACCTTAGGCACTAAGTTTTGGAAACGAAGTCACGCAATCTATATAAATACCATCTGTATGCAGATTCTGTCAATGTTGATTGTAACTGGCATTGCTGTATCTGCTACAGATACACACCAGCACCCCCTAATTTGTAAGCTCAGGTGCCCCACCCTGCCTACAAAAATAAAAACGTAATACCTCCAAGTAAAACTAATGGAGTACTAGTGGAATAAGCTTTTAGGTCTAGGTGTATGTATTACAAGAGTAAAAGAGGTGGGAACAGTCTTGTCACTTATTCAGCTGGATATGAATGACTGGCTTCAAAAGAAACTCAGGAGTAAAAGATTAAAGGGAGGATGACCATGAACTCTCCTTTCCCAAAGGAAGTTCAAAGCTTCCTGATTTAGGTTCTTATCACACTATAAAGAGGGGAGCAAGGAAGATAAAAATTTAAAAATAAATGATCTTTAAGAAATTATTCTCATCTGAGTGTCCTCCAATATGTCTGGTCCTCTAAGTGTTAAGTGAATTGTAACTAGATCCTAGAGAGACAGTTGCAACCTGGTTATCAGTGGCAGTAAATGGAAGATAATAGCCCCACTAGAGAGTTATGAAATGGCTTGTCTTTGAGCTGCCAAAGTGTTTAGGCTCTCTTTTATTATATTCACAGCAGTAATCCGATATGTCCTGACTTCTGTCATCTGTATGTAATGCTTATCAACTCTCTGCCAGTGATTCACCCCCTTGTCAGGGACAATTATTCCTCAAAGTGCTGAGGTTATGACTGAAGCAATATTATGACTAGAAAGAAAATATGAAAGGTGCAGCACATCACAGCAAGCAATCTTGAAACTGACGTCAAAGTGAAGGAGAACATTGTTGATAAAAAAATAAGGCATAATGGGAGTGTTGCACTACTGCTCCCAAGGCAGTCCTGGGCATCACTAAGGTCATATATACACATGACTATGGTAATGGAAGATTTTCCCATTATTTTATTGGAGCTACATTGTCATACTTCTCTGGTTAGGTGTCTGTCTCCATTTCCATTTTAAGCCCCCCATTTAAAGACATTTAAAACTACACAGCCAGAGTCTGTCCTGTTCCTCTAAATTTGCAGACAGGAGCTCAGCCCAGGAAATTCGTTTTCTTCCAAAGGATCATGAAATGAAAAGCATAATCTAAGGGACTGAGGGTCCAATTTGCAGTTTTCAAGTTGCCTGAAATTACAGTAACACCTGTGGTAAAGTTCTGATCTAAGCATGTTCAGACCAACCTGTTTCATCACTCTCTTAGATGCCTCAGGCAAAACTTAAATAAGTTTTGTCACTCCTTGTATTGCTTATGGCTTCATTAATTTGTGGAAGTGGAATAGATAATCTTGGGTTTGTGGCCAGGAGAGCAACAAGGCACTGGGGAAGCTGAAGTCAGCGTCCTAGCTACTATGAGAACAGTGCTGAAGAGCAGAAGGCAATCTGCAAACCAGGGCAGGGGCCTCAGGGCACCAGAAGCTCAAGACCACTGGGAGAGGGTGAAAGGCTGTAGTATTTCTTTGTCTTCTCTGGAAGCAAGGGGAAACTGTGGCTTGGGAAGCTGTGTCAATGGCAATGAGCAAAAGCAGCTGGTCAGTAAACATAATGGTGGAGACAGAGAGGCCAAAGAGGGTGCCAGATGGTCCCAGGGGCAGTCCAGCTGACCAACAGCAGCACCTATGCCCTGCATGCATATGTGGCTTCAATCCAGTACGAGTTAGATGTCGGTCAGCACATAATTCACTCGACTAAGGGTTTCAGCCTACAGAGTAGCAGAAGTGGAGGAAAACAATACCTCTCTGTGGTATTTTTATAGTTCTCAGGCTCTAAAAGTTAGCACAATCTCTGTTCTTTGGTTCTCCTTTTGCAAACAAGCTCTTAAGGGGTGCCATTTCCCAGCCCAGAGGGTCACAGGTCCCAGTGCGAGGCCGAAAAGGGCCCAATGCGAAGGTGAAACAAGTGGAGTAAGGGTACAGAAGGAGGGAGAAGGCAGTCAGCGTTGAAAAAAATTAAGTTACAAATCAGCTGGCTAGTCAGAAAGTAAAGCAACTTAAGCTTAGGTATGTCTGCACACAGAGATTAATGCAAGCCAGGTCTTTCTGTAATGTTTGGTGCTGCTATTTGACTGGTCTTCCTGACTGTGCTCGACAGAGACCTACATGCACCAACAAGGAGCCTGCATTGGTCTCCAGGGTCATGAGCAGCAGGGTCAGCTGTGCTTCCTCTGGGAGAGAAAAGGAGCCTCCTAAAGCAATGAGGAAAGAGAACGAATCACTGCACCTTGTCTAATATATCGCAGTAATGTAATATAACAGCAATAACCCCCAGAGTAGCATCTGGTGAACTTGTGACTAAACACAGCTTGTTTTGCTCAATGCACACAAGTGATGAGGATATATTTTACTCCTTTGCCTCACCCTGCCCAAGCACAACTGGTAACAAAGCTGGGAAACTTAGACCATCTACAAATCAGAGCTGCAAGCAGTTATTTCTTCCCCATGAAGCACGTAGGTAGCTCACTCTGCAGGAGAGTGCTCAGCAGCGTAAACTCCTGAGTCTCAGTTATGGCCACCAAAGTAGACAGAGATCTGATCTCAGCTACTCACCACACATTTCTGACACTGCAAAATTCCCTGTTAAACTCCTGTGTGTAGGTGGATATTTCAGGTGATATTTCCCAGGGATGCAGGAGGCTTGCCTCTTCCATGAAGAATATTGGTGACTAGTTGCTCTGACCTTGGTCAGAGTTAATCCTGCAGGAATGAACAGGTTCAGATTTCAGTACTCACTGGAAGAGAAGAGAAGGGAGGAGGGGTAGCCCCCTACTAACATAACGACATGACTGGTGGCTCTGCCGTCAGTTATAGCATTGCTTGCATTTGGCATTATATTAGGAAAATACCTATTCAGAGTGGAAAATAAGATCAAAGACAACATTTCCGTAGTGATGACTTTAGCTCCACTTCACTCTGCTCCCTCTCCTCCTCCTGTCCTTCGTGTTTCAAGGCTCTTGCTCTATTCATCCGCTCTATGCCACCCCAGGTTTATAACATCACATCAGCAGCAGCACTAATAACCCGTGATTCTTCTCCCCTATTGTGTTTGTCAGAGTCAGTAATCTGGGCACTACAGTAGCGCAGCACTGAAAAGCTACAGTGTGTTCCTATAGCAACCAACTAATCCGCAGGTGGAAGGTGATTGGGCACCTTTTGCACCGGAACAATAATTTGAAAGATCTTTTTCAGTGTGCTGTTCTGCGGCATGAGTTCATTGTATTGCAACCCACCACGAATCATTATAAGCCGTCATGAAAATGCAGCCACGGCTGCACAAATCATAGCAAAGAGAGATGCGTCTTCCAGCAACAAGCCCTTGAAATATTTCACGGCAGGTTAAGAGGCCAAATTGCGTATAGCGAGATGTATTGTACAGGATAAAACAAAGGGCTTGTATAATAAGCCCATGCTGACAGTCTCCGAGTCAGGGAATCCCAGTGAAGTGTAAGTGTGTGCATGAATATGAGTTTTCCTGAGCTGTGGAAGGAAAACAGGCATAATAAAAGAAAGTGCTGGGCAGAGCTCCCACATACAACTCTTCCAAAACCAATTACTCCCACCTGGTTATTCCCATTTCTCCTTAAACTTCTCCTTTTACAGAAGAGAATTTAATATTCTCTAATTGAAACCTCCAATTTAAGGCATTTGCTTGCTCTCCTCAAAGTCTGAAATCCCGGCCTGGATTTTCAAAAGGTGACTAGAGATTGTAGAATCCTCAAATTTTTGTATATTCAAATGAACAAACCTTCAAGAAGCACAGAACACTTTTCTTCTGAAAGTCAGCTTTCATTATCTTTCTAACAGTAAGTAGTCTGAATTTGAGGTAGGGAGTGGTCTTTCAAAGTAAACCATCTTAATCCATGGAGTATGCGCAGCATAGATAATGACAGAACAAACATCTCCATATCAACCTCAAGAAAGGATCGCTGTAATTTGCAATCTATGCCTGACTTCTACTCATTTTTTTTTTGAAAATGCTGGACTGGAAATACCTCTTTAATGATAAGATGTGCAAGCACAAGCATTTCGCATACAGTGACTGCAAAGGGAGAACAGATTGTGTAAATGATGCAACGGGCAGCGTCACAGGAAGGCAAAAAACGAAATCTGTAAATATCTTCAATTAAAAAAAAAAAGATAAACAATACAACTGCTTCTTTACATCAGTTTAATCACATTGTAGAGAGAACATCTTTATTAAGTGCCTGTGCTTAATAAAAATGTCAAAAACTCACTGCATAAATCAACTTTCAAGATTTGTTGGGGTGATGGAGGAGGAACCTTAAAAAGAGAGGGCAAACAGAAGTTTAGTTACTCAGTTATGACACATAAAATTGCAGCTTAAAAGCTTTCCTTCCTTTTTAGGCCAAAGATTCCAACCTGGGACACTTCCATCTTAAACAAATTTCCTAACTATGAGACAATTAAATCAGTGTCTCATTTATAGCTGAAAAGTTTTATAAAGCAGAGAGTCTCCATTAGAAGCTGAACCAACAGACAAACAAAACAGAACAGATAACTGCATTCGTGATCTAATTTTTTTACTCATCCCAAAGTAGGATGAATAAAATGGATGAGGCAAATTCACATACTCAGTCTAAATCAGGCAGAAAAAAAGCTTGGATGAAGTCTAGGGAGATCTCTTAGGGATATTATTAGGTTATTGAATATTCTACAGCTAATATCGGTTTCTTCCTCTTATTTCCTTCTCCTGTCTTTCACCTACCATACAAGTTTTTTCAAAGAAAGTTTCACTGAAACAGGCCAAATGTCTCTGAAATTTTCTTAACCAATTTTTTTCCATCAAAATATTCAAAAATTCATGACCATCTTTAATTGTGAAATATATTGATTGTTCCTCTCAAGTAATTCATGCCTTAAAATGACATGTTTTTGTTCCTTTCAGAGTGCTTGGATAGATAGCATTGTTTTTCTTTCCAAAGTACATCAAAGAGTCCAAATTTTGGCAGGCTTTCTGTTTTCTTTAAAAAAAGGAGAAAGAGAAAGAAAAACATCAGGAAAACAAAGCTAAGAATAGTTCTTCTCTTGTGAAGAGTTGTGGATTTCTTCACTTCTAGATTCACAGTCATGGTGCTCTCTTCAGGGAGCTGCTGAAACAGAAAGCCTGGAGGTGAGGAGGTGGAGAGGGATGGAAAGATCAGAGAATTGGCACGGGATAGACAGCCTTTTGCCTCTTGATGTTCAGGCTGAATCTAGCCAAAGTCAGTCATGAACGAAAGACATCATTATTGTTAAGCACTTTCATGGGCTATGTAAGGTCAGATTGTAGTCTCTAACTATTCCCAGTGGACAAGTTTTTACGTAAGTGCAGCTGGTACTTCATTGACAGCTCTGGTGATAGTTTTCATCTCCAGTTTGTATCTCAGTTTTGTAGTTGTATAAATTCTATAAACTGCCTGAATTTGGCTTAATCAGGGCCTTTTCCTTTCAAGCTAAGTAGGTACAGGATGTACATACCTTCTTTTGCTGGAAAAAAGTTGGTACTCTGAGTAGTTTCCCCTTCTGCTGAAGTGTTTGGAGGAAGAAAATTGGTAGTGCTCCAGGAAGGCCTTCAGTTTTGGACGTGTCATGGCCTCCATATCCATTTTTCTTGATTTCATTTCTCCTTCACAGCCAGTAGCTGTAATTTACTCATCATAGATTGATACTCCTGGGGCAGGGTCTGTAGCCTGTATTCTTTGTAAAATATCAGGAAATATTGCTCAATATGAATAAATGATGTCAGGAAAATGCAACAGAAATACCACCATCTCTTATTCTGTGTGAAGTGCTTATCTTGGTTTACTGTACAACCGGTGTTTATTGGTATTAGATTATATTAAGGTTTAAAAATCTCCTCACAGATTGGAGATCTGTGCTACAAGTTTGTAGAGAGTGGTTGAGTTCCCACAGCTTCCTGAGCAGAGATGCTTTGCTTTGTATTGGGAATAAGATACAAGGAAAGACTAGGAAAAGAAATTACACTGGAGGTAGTCAGAGGAAGATGCCAGGACTGACGGCTATATCAGACAAAAAATTGTGCCACACAGAGCTGAAATGTGCAATCCTTCCCCGTGATGACCTCTTCTGGGGTAAAAGTTCTTTTGACTTTAACGGGACCTTTAATAGGACTTTTGTTATCTAACAGCCGAGATATCAGTAAAGAACATGACAATGTTGCAGGAACTGTCAGTGAATGGCATTTCTGCAAAAAGGTAGGGAATACCTGGTGTATGGACACTGCTCAGAGGGATAAACAAAAAGTGCATCACGTAGCTAACTTGTAAATAACTAGGGTAAAGAATATGTATTCTGGATAAAGATGACAGGGTTCATTGCTAGAATAAATCAGACTATATGTGAAGTTAGGCTGTGCCCTCTTGCTCGGTACAATTATGTGACCTTGTAACAAAGCATGGTCAAGATGGCAGTGATACTGCATATAAAACAGAGCCCGGTGGAAAGTTGCTATTCTTCAAACTCGCTTGCATCTAGACATCTTTCAA
Source organism: Anseranas semipalmata (assembly GCA_013399115.1). Classification (NCBI taxonomy): domain Eukaryota; kingdom Metazoa; phylum Chordata; class Aves; order Anseriformes; family Anseranatidae; genus Anseranas; species Anseranas semipalmata. The sequence continues at coordinate 566,453 of VXAA01007298.1, forward strand.
GTGATTTCAGAATTTAGGGTGAAAGTGGATCTTAGGCCTTTTTAAAAAAGCCATTTCAAATCCTCATTCATATCATAAATGCTTTTTTTCTCCTTTTTTTCTGCAGGCCACTTAAATCTCCGGGGCCATGACATTGTCTGGCACTGAATGCAGCCCCTTTTTATCATTATAAAGAAATAATGAAAGCATATGGTGGAGAGGCGCTCATATTTCAGTGTATGGTGCCTTCCTCATTCTCCATAACTAAGCACTGAAGAATATATAGTATGATAAGAACATTAATTATTTCCAATATACTAACAGAAAATTCCTAACAATTCAAAGTCATCCCTTCTGCCTAGCATGAACATAAGTTCAAAGTAAAAGAAACCAAACATATTCCCACTTTTGTGCACTAAACATCAGCAAGCGACCTGTATTTTATTACAGTACACAGCTGTTTTATCACAAAAGTAAATAAATCACCGTTGAACCAACTTTGGGAACGAAGATTTTGAATAATAACACAATTAACTTTTCCCACAAAGTCCAAATAGCCCACTTGCTCATAGTTGCTACAAGCTGTGATTCCCACGTGAAAGATATCAACTTATTTCCTTTTCCTGTCAATCATCAGTACCAAGTGGGGCCATGGTATGTCAGGTCATGACCTTTCACTCTGGGCATGAGCCTGAAAGCCACTAGTGAATCAACTGGTTTAATTATTTAGGCTGTTTCTAATAAATATAAAAATGTGGCCTTAAATATTTCACATGCTTGTTCAGTTTGGGTTTTCAAGTACCTCTTATCAAGCCCACCAGCCTGAAAGTGTGCTCTTATTAGTAGGAAACCAGTCAATTAATAACCAAATCCAGCTTTTGGAATAAGGTTTTGATTGTTGATTTTGAGCTTGCTGGCTTGGATATCACTTGCTTTTTGGTTTAGAGGACAAGATTTTTATTGTCCTAATTTTTTTTGCATAAGATTGGACTGCTTTTAAGCATCACCATCACGGGCCTATTTTCTTACCTCCCACAAAGTGGTCCTTTAGCACAAATGCCACTGTAGGCTGCACACTTTTCCATATACAATATATTTTCTACATCCTCTTCAACTAAGGAGAAAAAAAAAAAAAAAACAAGAAAGAAGAAATCCAATATAGTAAACTCCTTATAATACAATTCTTCTAAAAATATTCAGCTTTGCTATTAGGTCTCCTAACAATGGACAGAGTTTTATTCCATTTCAGGCCAAAGCTTGATGACAACCCTTCTTTGCTAAAAATTCCAACAAGTTTTTCCCGCTTCTAACTCCCAATCTAAAATCCTGAACCTGAACCAAGTGGCTGACTTCAGCTAGTATTTACCAGTATTCCAGAAGGAGTTTGCAGTAACTATACAACCATTTAAATAGCAAACAAGTAGTAATGCTTTCCGTGGATGGTGAACTAGTCACGTGCAATGATTTATATTCTACGAACATTTATGCTTATTGCACAACAAGCTTTCTAGCTGGTAAACTCAGGACAGAATTAAACTTGAGAAACTAAACTTTGATGGTGCCTTTTGAAAGACTAAGGCTCTAAACTTGGACTGCCAGAGCTAATTCTTACTCTGGAACATTCCTGAAATGTACAGAACTTTCCCAACATTTCATAGATTTATTTTGTTCTTCCTTCCCCTAGTGCTCTAAGAATACTCAAGAAAGTGAGTGTGAAGGATTGTCTCTATTTATAGATGATAAACCTAACTCTTATCCCCCTCCCTTCTCTTCACCCCACACTCCTGCATCAAAGAGAGGGCTTGGGGAAAGGAAAGCAAGCTGCTCTTGCTGTTACTTTTCCATTCACTCTCATGGGCTGCTGAAGAGGAGAGCTGCTGGCTCCGCAGGAAATATCAGCATTTCAAAATTTGCTTTTCTTTTGAACCAAAGGAAAAATCTAAATGACAAACTGTACCACAAAAATTGAAATTGCCCCAGTGTAGAGATCATCAAAGCAACCTTAATTGAAGTGTTTTTGCTTTGGGACAGTTTAAAACATTTCATTTTGATAATGTTTATTTCTTCATTCCAACATAATCACTTCAAACCATGCAAAACAGTATGTCATAATTTACAATATAATCAAACAAAAGTCAAATGAAACATTCCACCTTTACTGAAGAAGTGTCACCACTTTATTATGCTGCATCTTAACAATTTCAACAAAATTGTTGTTGTCCTGAGAAATCTTTCGAATTCATCTAAGTCAGCATTTGCTGATGAAAAGCTGTCTTCTAAGAAGTTTTCAATGAGATTTTCTCAAGATGGGTCAGGAAGAGCATATGTTTATAACATGTGAGCAACCCTGGTGGATGAGAGATCAAAATCTATTGATATTGATCCAAGGATCTACCACTCTGAAATCAGATATGGAAAAATGCTAAGGAGCAGCAGTGATTCTTAGGGGTTTCAAGTGCATTTAGAGTACACGGTATCGCCTGGAACATGCTTCTGCCTGCACTTACCTTATTTAGCGTTTCAAAGGCTGACCTTTCATGCACTAAGTTCAGCGACATAGCAGTCAACCTATTAATGTCCAAGGAAGCTGTGGACCAAATCAGACAGTTTAAATAACTCAGCTGTGAACACAGAACCCCATTATCATTTCTGTGAGGCTAATCTGAACAGCTGATTCATCTTGAGCAGTTTACTATGGACGATAGGTCTTCACAGCGTCCATTTAAAGTTTTAAATCAGATGAGGGTGAAGAACTTTGCACTCAGACACTATGTTGGGAGGTGCCATATAAAAGGACAGACAGGCAGAGAGGATCATATAAAGGGCCTTATTTCCCATCAAGCTTTGGTAGCTGTATTCTGATATGATTACTCATTTTAGTGAAATAAAAGCATGTAAAGAAGTAGAGAGTTAGGACACTGTATAACCTTTCTTCCCCTCCAACACACATCACCCTATTAAACCCTGTCTAGTCCTTGCATATATCTCATGGTTTTAGACAGAGAAAGCTGTATTTACCATAAATATCTCTGTTAGCAGTACAGAGCCTAAACAACTGATGAGAGGACCTAGCCTGTCTTTTAGAAGAGCATGAGAATTTATTGATCTCTACATACTTTTTCCTTCCTTCTCTGGTGGTGCTTTTCACCTTTCATTACATGAACCTAGCAGTTGTTGAGCAGAAATAATCCTTTGACCACATCTTCAGCACTGTCTGATAGATCACACCTTTTGAATACCACCAAAATGTAAACCAGAAGAAGGAAACCCATGTGTGTTCTGAAATCAGGTTGGAAGATGACAGAAATGATTACATCTCATAGTTCTTTGCCTCTCTTTCAATATATACATAGAAGGAAAAGGCCATTATAAATGAAGAATGATGTAATTATATTGCTCCTTTTCCCTTGGTCTATTATTTTGTCAAGTAGGCTGTTGATTTTAGACATTATCTGTGTATCCAGCAATTCCATAAATAATATTTTCATTGTTGACATTGAAATCCCAAACAGTTTTCAGCTCATAATGAGGTTTTCAGTGTTCTCAGACAATGCTTGAAAAAGTCTTTTATATGATAAGATGAAGATGTGAGACAATCTGAGCGAAGTGTATGTGTTGCCAAAGGCATTACTTTCAAACAGTCCTCTGTTTCTTCGCTCAAACAGGTGGTGATCAGGTTCTAGTAAAAATAGACTTCAGCTTATTTCAGTTATCCTGTCACTGGAAAAGGAAGAAGAAAGAAAGGAAAAGAAAAGAGAGTTGTTACTATAAGTTCCTTTACAACCTCCAAAGAGCTCAACAGAACGTATCTATTTAGAAGAAAATTTCAAGTCTTTCATTGATAAATTATGGCTTCCTCTAGGATATTTCTAATAGCTCCTCCAAAAAAGCTTAAAAATGCTAATGCTTAGGAATCTTGGAAAAATAAGGTCTTTGAAATGGCATAAAAAAAATAATATATACAGAGAGTGGGCCCCAAGATATGCTTACACAAATCCAAGTAATGATGAAGACTGAGAGAGCCCCCAGAGTGCTGAGAAAAGATAAAAGGCAGGCTAAAGCCAAACGGCAGTATCTGAATGGATTATTTGAGAAGAGCAAGTACATGTGCATTCAGATTTTACAACTGCCTCTTTCTTTGCCACACAGTGACAACATGCTGGATTCATATATTAACTGAAATTTGGTCCAAATTTTGCAGTGGAAGCCAATCTATAACTGAGGAAGGCAAGAGATTTCAAATTCAAGCCGAAGTTACATGCTTAAAAGCTTTATGAGCATTGGAAGGGTCACAAGAGATAAAGGAATCTCATGTGACACAAGTTAGTAGAATGGTCAGACCTCCAATCAAAATTGAGATGTATTGGTATTACTTATATTTTGCATTAAGAAGCAGAGACTTGAACTGGTTCCAGAAGAGGAGGTACTACTACCAAGGTCCCTTCTATATCTGACTTATTTTGAGATACCAAAATAACCTTGTGGGTGAGAAGAGATGAAGGGGCTTAGCAGCTAGTGAAAGGCAAAGCTATTGCTAGACTGATCTAACTTACTGGACACTGAATGCATGGAGGGCCCAGACTCAAAAGAGCATGCTTGTGGCCCTGAAGAATTACAATAGCCATATAGGGCAGTCTGATCCTGGCACTGATGCTGTTTTTGAATTTCTAGTCACAGTGAGTTTTATGGCTAAATGCCATGATGTTCTTTGAAGATTTAAGAAGCATTACATTTCGTTTGAGATAACTTGCTTTTGGAGTTGAATGGCGAGTTCCATAAATTCCTCTTGGATAAAATCTGAAGTAAACATCACAAAATTTTGCATGGGTTTCTTGCAATTTGTTTAGGAGTTTTTGTGTCAAAGGGCAGTGGGAAATGCCTGGCAATGTTTTATTGAAATTATTAAGAATAGTTTTGGAGTATGCAAGTCTAAGCAAGAAATATTTGGAGAGTGCGACTATGCCGCAGTTTTGCTGGAGCAAGTGGCAGTTTTAATTAAAAAAATTATACATTTCTTTGTTTTCTTCAGCTTGTTTGATTTAGTTGGTTTCTTTAGCAACAAACAAAGCTTTCATGGCTTCTTCACATTTGCACAGAATATTAATGTTGCTGCCTTTGATTTCAGAGTCTTGTAGACTTAAACAGTCTCTCAGCATTTAAGTCTCAAATCATGGTTAAGATTATATGAGCAGCAGAGATAAGGATGTGGGTATTTGTATCTTGATACCGTTAGGTTACAAGTAAAAAATCCAGGAAATGGCTAAAATATGCTTGACCGTGAGGACTTGCAGAACAACTGCATCACATTATAGTTAAGCAAAAATGTCAGACTTATTGCAGTTTCAGCTCTATTCTTCCTTCCTTCCCTCTCCTAAATTCCTGTCTTAAAAATGGTAGGACAATGACATACAGACTGCCAGTATTTGCATACAGTATTTGCAGTGTCAGCTATGACACAAACAGAGTTAAAGCATGTAGCCCCTGGGCAGGCTGGTATTTAATACAGTGCTGTCACACTGCTACAAGTAAGCTAAGGCTGGATTAGCAACTTCAAGGTTACATGATCTACCACTAAACTAAAATTAAATAGTTTGGGAAGCTACCAAGCCTCTATATGAAATTAAAGAGCTCAACCTTAAATAAAAATCACTCTGAATGCTTTTTTGTTTTGTTTTGTTTTTGTTTTTGTTTTACCCAGACAGTGATTTATTTTATGTTGAAAAGGTAGGTTTGAAATCTAAAATGGCTCAACTCATAAGAAGTAAATCTCAAGAACTGATTTTGCTTTTATTTTCTTCTGCTGAAGTTACTCCTCTCATCTGAATCCAGGTATACCCCTCCTGAGATGGCCCCTCGAGTGAGAACACAGGGCTGTAACTCTCTCTCGGCTCCTGGGCAGAGAATTAAAGCTCTCACTGCCAACCACAGTGCCATCCTAGACATATGTTTATATAAAAGCACCTCTCTCTTGAAAGGATGAAGGGTTGTCTCTGTCAGTGTGTGTGCAGAGGCTTTATCAAGGCATATGTGATGCTTAGTAACACAGCTGGACAAAAAGGAAAAAGAAAAGGTGACCTAATATTGAAAAAGGCTACCTCTGTCTGAGAATTTCAAAATTTGAAATGTCAATAACCTTCAAAACCTTCTGATCCACTTTATAGTTGGCCCAAAGTTATGGAAAAAAAAGTTTATAGTGGTGATATGAGTTTTTCTGTAAAGCTTCTCATTTTCTTCCTCTTTTTCAAACATTTTTGATCAGCTCTACTATAGCACACCATGTTTTCCATAGACTTTTGTGGCTTTAGCACAAGCGTATGTTTATGTTTAAAATATTGATTCATTTATCTTTACAAATGTTGACAAAAAAAGATAAGAATCAGCATAAAAAACTGTCTTAATTTGGGTATTTTTTGAAAGGAAAGGGAGTTAAAAACGCACTTCTCTCTGGAAATGTGAGTTCAGAGATCTAAAGAAACAGGGTGGTATTTTGTTTCACATCACCAATTTTTATTGGTGCCTGGTTTATCCCAGCAGAAAAAAAATAAAATAAAATAAAACTGTTGGGCAGTGTGGCTGCCTCAGAGGGGACATTTGGGGTGCAGGAGGCAGAACCGGGCAGCCAGGGACTAACAGCAGAAGTGCCGCAGGTGATGGGCCACTGCTGGCAATGGTCCAGGCAGTGCTGGGAATACCAGAGTTTGACCAGCACAGAGGGTTCAAACCCATCGCGTGCCAGGGAAGGGAGCTGACAGATCAATCTCTTGCTACTTAAAGCATGCCTTCCCCTAAATTCACTGTGAATTCATTTAAAACACCTAATTTAGTTTATGCTTGTTGATGTTTTTTAACATACACAGCACTCTCTCTCTCTCTCTGCTCTCTTTTAACTGCTTATCCTGAAATCAGTACATTTTCCTTTCTTGGAGATGTAACTTAATAAAAACCAAACCATTTCTTTCCAAAGAGTTACAGCTCCTCCCAGATGAGTACATCTAGGTCAGGTTTCAGCCTGGCATAAATATTTTATGTTTGAGAACTAAAGGTCTCCAGAAATCGGGGTTCGCACAGGAATGCCTGACGTAGCCTTAACCATACCAGCACATGCGGGTGCTTGCTTTAATAAAAAAGCCCTTAATCTCATTTGGCTCTACCTCACTGGCAGCTTGAAGCACTTGAATCAAACAGTACAGCTGTGAATTGTGACACTGGCTGGACGGAAGCCCAGAAAACTTTTCCCAGAGAAAACCCTTGAGGGAAGAAAAAAAGAAAAAAGAAAGAGAAAAAGAAGAAGGAGAAGGAAAAAGGTTCGACAACCGAAATACAATACAGTGGAGAGTGAAAAACAACACAACCAAACCTTGCCCCCCCACCAAGAACCTGAGACAAACCAGAAAACCAAAAGATAAATGGAATTTGTCTTAAAAAGGTTACTTTGTGAGGTAAAAGGGCCAGCCTGGGCAGCCCTGAGTAGTGGCCCCAGTCCATATTTGCTGCACAGTGGCAAATAACCAAACTCAAGCAACAGAATATGAAAGCTGAATTATACCACTCCTCCAAAATCCATTTAACAGAAAAGGCAGAAAAAGAAGGCAGCTTTGATTTTTTTTTGTAAGGAAGAAGAAAAATATCCAACTGAGGAAATTAAGAGAGGGCTTGGAAGCACAAATGCCATAAACAGACCTAGTACAAGTGTGCCCGGCAGTATTTATAATTTTATTTTTCTTTGAATCCTGAGGATGATACCTTCCCTAAAGCTGATAACTGAGCAATGTGAAAACAAAACAAAACAAAACAACAAAGCCATAGAATGCACATCTGAATGGGAGGAAATGTTCTCTTTTAGAAGGCAGCAGCCGTACTCTGGAGTCATAAGGTCAAGAGGTGAATTTCTACTGAAGGAAAACATTAGAGCTAGATATTTCTCATCTGTCAGTCCCATTAAATACCATTTTTTAAGGATTCAGGACTTTGCATTACGCCTTTCTTCAAGTTAGCAGGATAATAAAGATTCTGTTGCCTTTTGCAGATGTTTAAAGACATGATGTGAAAGACAAATTCTTCAACTAAAACCCTCAAGAAATGTCACTTCTGTGTCTTAGTGAAGGAGTTCCAGCACATTCTCTGCATAAACATCTGCCGGAAACATTTTAAAAAGGAGGCTGTTTAAATAATGGCTTTTGTAGGCTTTTTTGTGTTTTTCCCCCCTTCTTTAAAGAAAAGAAAATGAATTTGTGGAAAGTTCCCTCTTCCAAAGCAACTTTCCTTTGCAAACATGCCTCAGCTAGGATGATGTGGGGAAGCAGGCTGTAAAATGAAGGAGAGAAGAAATGTTGAAAATATTCCTTCAGAACATTCTATATCAATCACACCTCAGAGACAGTCATAAATCAGCGCTTTCTTTGACTTCAGAAAGTTGTTGCTCTTCATTGTTATGCTAACTTGTTTGTGACAATTATAGCAAGGCTCTATTTACATAATAATTGGATTTTTCTATTAAATTTAACAGACAAGGAAAAAAAAGGAAAAATAATAACCAACATTGTGTCACAAAGTGGTAAATTTGTGGCATAAACTGAGAAAAGGAAAAATAATGAAAGGAAACTCAGTGTATAGTCTACTGTAATTTGACCTTTTCCTCACCCTTCTCTGCAGAACCTCTGCAAGTTTACCTAGACTTCCCCACCATTAAATGTCTTCCACAGTGCTGGTCTCTGCAATAACTGCAACTATGTACCAAAGTGGGGCAAAATTTTGAACAGATTTATCTTATTTTAGGTTTATTAGAAGAAACTCCATATTCTGAGATGCAGCATTTCTATTTTAAACTGGCAGAAATTAGAGACAGAAATTAAATCCCTCTTCGGAAGTCTACCTGTTGCCTCACTGAATGGTGTCTCGTCTAATGATGACTATATATCCATCTTATGGGTTGGGGACTTTTAATGCAGTAGATTAAAAGCTTCATTAAACCTAGCAGAATCCATGTAAAGTTCATGAAAGTTCTACTCCTTTCCTTCCCAAGGATTTTGGAAATGATACTCTAGGTGTGCAAATCCTATTGGATTACTACTATTGTCATCCCTACACATAATTATGTAGGGATAGTTTTCACAAGAAATTTTTTAATATAGAACCAAGTATTAAGATAAACATCAGATGTGTGACTGCTTCTTCAGTACCATGGGAAAAGAAAGGAAGTAAAAATACTCTTATAGTATTAGCAAGTAGAGTGGTACAGAAAATGTTACACATAGGTGAGAGTCAGGAGCACAAATCAGGCACCATCTGGCTGGGATCTATCTGCATAGCTCAAGCAAGTGATAAGGAAAGAAGAGTATCTTTCACTTTTGCAAGACTCAGAAGATCTCTTCCATTACTAATGCCCATTCCTCAGCATTATCCTTGTCTGTGGATTCATGCACATTACACAACAAATTTACTTTCAGAAAGGCCTCGATAATTCCCTGGCTTTGGTAATGTACTCAAATGTAAATGAAACTATTTTGGCAGAGATATCTCTGAGGCGAGAGCAATCCAAGAGGCCACATATTCATTTATATCCCCTGGCTCTGGCCTCTCCTGGTGCTTGACAGTGATGGCATCATTACTTACCTCCAGATTTCTTGTGCTGAGCTGAAAAGGTCCTAAAGTGTTAACCACATACTCTTTCGTTTCTTTCTAAAATCAAAGAGAGGTGAAGACCTGATTTCCTTATGGTTTAACACCCTTGATTGTCTCATAAAGCTTACTGAGGAAAACTGCTTGCCAAGCTTAACTAACGTAGGTGCAGAAAAACAGTAATATTTTCCAATTGTTTCTTATCTGTTGGAGCTTTCTGTCATAAGTCACTAACAATTGTCTTTCTTGATGATTAGTTGTTATTGTATATCAGCTTGATTTTTGTATTCATATGCTTTCACATAAAAGGTTGAAAGTTCAGTCTTTCCCAGTTTTCCCATCATGTAATAAAACATCTTCTGTGTGATCTTAGCTCCCAGAATCCCTTGTGACTTTGACTTCACTGCTGGACACAACCTTGTAAAATTTGAAGTTCACTGGGTTTGTGAAAAAATACAGCTCTTTCTTTGTGTATCCCTTAAAGATGCATCAAGAAGTCTGTGTGATGTGATATCCTCAGGCTAAGAGTCAAGCTAATTTCCTCTGCATGAAAATTATAAACATTTCATTTAACACTTCCTTTAATTAACCTATTTGCTTTTCTAGCATATGTATACTTATATGTCTGGTGAGATAAAAAATTAAAACAACTACTTGGTTTAAGCTTTCAGAACATATTCTCTGATTTAAATGGAAAGACACCCAAAAACTTCTATGTATGGGTGACTTAAAGGACAGGGAAATTGAGCCTTTCATCCATTCCTACAGAGGAGCAACAAAGGACTTGGCTTACTTCTAATTTTACTCAAATGGTGGTTGCTGATATTTACTCTACACTTTCTCTAAAAAAAACCTTCTAATCTGTACAAATCTCCGTGTACCAGTTTAACACAGCTGATAGACACCAGCTGTACTGTAAAACAAGAAGTTTCGGAACGGAAAATGATTATCTGTCAGTGGATTATATCCTGTTTTGAATCACTAATGCCCCTCTGCAGGTTCAACAATGGCATATCACAACACGCGTAAGCATGGGCTTAAGTACTTGCATGCAAGAAAAGCTGCACGAGAAAGCTGTAGGTATTAGGAAGTTTCAGATGATAATTTTTTGCAGGGACGTTTCTGCAGAGTTTAAGACCCAATCATTTTGTGGAACGTTTTACCACTGTGTAAGATCTTACTAAGTATTTATATGCGCAAGCCACGCAGTGAATGTACCTTTTTATTAACAGAGTGGGTGTGAGCTAGACAGGTGTAGCTTGATCTTTTCCATACTGCCCTTCACATAACTTCATACCCGACCTGAATGAAGCACTGTCTCAGGGATAAGAGACATCTTGCTCATGGAGAAGAAAATGATAATGCTGCTCAGTTATGTGATGCAGCTTTATAAAATTGAGTGCATTTTGGGTCTATGACCACAAAGCCTCATGTTTTGACAATTATGCAGCATATGTGAAGGCCCATTTCATTTACTGAAACCCACCATTACTGTAGAAAGCTTTCTATATAACCATGGGTTACATCCTTTTTAAAAAGGTGCTGCATTGTTTCTGTTGTTTCATTAACTGTCACACTCTAATTGTTACTTTGTGGCTTCAATGCAAATCACAGCATTTTATCTCAGTAAGCAAAATTAGAATAGCTTTATATTTGCACTTTATACTGTGAGAAGATGCCAAATCCCAAGTGCAAAGGGTTGTTTTTTTTTTCATGTTTTTGATTTTTAGAAATCTTTTTGAGTTAGAAAAGAAATGTTTCCATGTCCCCAGATATACAAGGTTTATAGATTTATTTTACTACAAACATGTTTGTTCCTCATTCACATCTTTGGGAGCTGAGGATATTCGCTTTTCCTAAAAGAGGGAAGTTGAGATCTCCAGCCTGCGTAATTTCTCTGGGCAAAGGATGCTGCATCTTTGTAGCCACAGCTTCAGATCTCAAATGCTCTCTTCTGTTTATGACATCTGGCTAATATAAATTCAAATGAAAGGACTGCCACTACCACAAGCAAGAGCTTTACTGTTTGAGGTAAAGGGCCAGGCTCTGTTGAAGGGGCTGTTAAAGGCTTATCAAAAGACAAAACCTCTTCTGGCCTTTGGGCTCTTTCTGCATTTCAGTCAATATGAAGTTCCTCCTGCATACACAGATACCATAGTGACAGCTGCATCAGTTTTTTAATTGCCAAATGTTTCAAAAGCTCTTTGAAGGAGGAGGCAAAGAAGGAAGGAAGAAGACTGAGAGTTTAAAAAAGAGGAAAAGAAAAGCTCTCAAACTTTCTCAATGTATTGATATTCTTCAAGGCAATGAGGGTGCAATGAAGGAGAGGCATGGAAGAAAAGCCATTACCATGCTTAGTTCGAGAAATTCTCCAATTATTGCTAGAAAAGCCATCTAAAAAGCACTTGAAATTGGTGATGTATGCTGTTTACATGCTTTGGGAGGAAAAAAAATCACACACACACACAAAAAAACAAAAACAAAAAAACATCTTCTCCAAAGAGGGGAAAGGTTAGAAATTATTTGTGCTGCATTGATCAATTTACCTGAGTTGTCTTTCGATGGATTGTATTAATGGAACTTCATTTTCTTTTATTCAGCTGCTAGCCAATTTCTTCTCAACTCTTAAAAAGATCAATGAACACATCTCAGTATCTTTGTACAAAATGAGCCTCTATTTTTTCCTTAAAGTTTAAGAGACTTTATTATTTTCATTTGTAATGGATTTTTCTGTCTTTTTTTTTTTTTTCTTTCAGCCCCTGTTGTGATTTCTGTGATGTCTATCTATTCTTTTTTTTTCGTGGATTTTGTCTAAACAACTCGGGTTTGCCTTTCTGTAGGGTACTTGGCAGGTAGGAAGTTATATTTTAGGTCAAGTAATGTACAAACATTTAAGATTAAACACAGCTCCTTCTTTAATGCCGGTGTGAACAAGAGGAACCATCACTAAAATAAGACTAAAATGAGAGCGTGTTGTTTGATGAAATTCAACCAGCAATGTCAGTGAATTGTACTTGTACAGAGTCCCAGTAAAATCAATCAAGTATTACTCAACAGGAGAAAGGCTAACAAGTTACGGCCACAGAGGATTAATTTTAACCAGCAAGTAGGTTTTTTTTTTTTTTCTAGTTTTGATTGATCTTAACTAGATTTAATCCTACATTTTCATTCTTTTCGCAGGTCAAATTATGAAATTATAACAGTTCTAAAATAATTCAACCAAAGACTTCTGAAAATGTTAGAATTTAGTATCTGGTCTCACAAAACTTGGTATACAGAACAAAACCAATAATGTGAATGGAAATACTTACTGAGGTGAGATTGCTTGCATGAACTCTCACAGTCCCAGGTCTGTTCTTCCTTTGAACTTCATGTATTGCTTCTTATTTCCCCAGACTTTTCACCCATACCAAGTTTCATTTTTATTTTGGCATGTGATGGCAAATTTGTACATTTGGTTGCAAAAGGAAGAACTAAAAAATATCTTGTAATACTCTTGAAATAATTGCTTTCACATTATCTTTTACATAAACAGCTTGTGTACATAAAACAGGGTTTGACACAGTATTTCTGCCATCCTGAAGAATCGTAAGTTTCTCAGAATTCATTGAGACCACTTGGTGTTTTTGATGGTGGCACCCCATGCATAAATGAAGTTCTTCCTGTACATATCTCTTTTGCATATCTCACAGCTACTATCCAAGGTTGTCTATTAATGAATGTAGTGTGCACTGTTAAATTTCTGACCTGTAATGCAAATATATTTCACAAATAAAAGCCAGGAATGTCAAATTTATTTGAAATTAAACTGTTGTCATCTCCAAAGCGTCAGTCCTTATGGTGGCTGTTTTGGATCCCTAAAAATATAACTCACATAAATTTAGTAAGTACTATCTCTCCCATCCTGAGAACATTTTCATGTATGAAGGTGTGAATAAAAACATACTCCATACACGTACCTCCCCGCACATTGATCTACACATTTGCAAACACACTGAGAAGAGCATTTCTCCCAGCTCCATAAAAATATATGCTTGTCAGAGAAGCAAAAAGTCGAAGAAGCACGGGGAAAACCTTTGAAACACCCATTCTCTACCTCTTACATGCAACATTACTATTTGAGTTAAAACCGATGTATTATTCCTTTAAATGCAATTTGCCTGGGATCTGCTCTTTATTTATGCACATACAGCACACCCACTTAAATAGCAACATAATGCTTTTGTACGTCATTTGTTACTTTCCATATACACTGAAATCTTAAACTGTGCAGAGAAATTCAATAATGTCCTTAATCATAATTTTGCCACAAATCCAGTCTTTTAAATGAAATGTTGACAAATGAAAAAAAGCATAGTCTAAACATGCAAGACAATTCCAATAACCTTCCAGCTCTATCAACTAGAGGAATTGTTATTCTGCCAGAAGTTCCAACATTGAAAACTGTGTTTTTAGTTAACATTTGTAAAAGCAATCTCCTTTCCCCACCAATGCTTAAAAATTTCCTGGGAAATGAAGTTGTTAACATGAAATTGTTACAAATTACCCTGAATGTTTTATTTCAAAAAAGCTGAAACATTCCATTCGGATTTTTATTTGAAAAAAAAAAACAACTGAGTTTGAAGTGACCATTTGGAATGTACTGTTCTGCTAAAGTCTTCCTAAAACATTTCTAAATTTACTGATAACATTTTATTGAAATTGATATGCTCCCATAAGACATGGTGATTTAGGCAAAATGGCATTCTCTGAGTTAAAAAGCTTTCAGTGAACAATATTCAGCCTATAGGATCATTGGAAGTTACAGTAATTGCCATTACAAAAATCAGCTTTTGTGAGTCTATCTGAAGATGCCTGTGACTGTTTCTCATACAGTAGAAATAGGCCGTGCTTACAGGGCTCAGAGTTTTGGCCTTTCCAGACTCGTATCTGAGGTCTGTTTATATCCACAACACCGAGATGGTTTAGCAGTGTGCACAGATTCAGTGAAGAAAATGAGTAAATACAAAAGCTTGGTTTAAAAAAACAAAGGCATAACTCCTCTCGTGAAATCCCAGAATGCCTGAAGTATTGCAAAAGGGGCAAAAAGAAAAGAAAAGAAAAAACCTTTGGCAGTATTGCTACTCTCCATTTTCCCTATGCACAAGTCTAGTCCCATATGCAACTTCTGCCTCCCTTTGGCTGCTGTGTTGCTGTTAATAAGCATGTGCTGTACATTTGGCATGCTTTCTAGCTTCCATTTGCCATTTACTCCTTTTACAACCTCCTTTGTTATAGGTCTAGTATAGCAAACTGCTGCTTTATGGGAATTTGCAGCCCACTTGACATATGGTACAGGATCACTGGCCAAAATGGCATAATAGTAGACAGTATTTTACAACCCAAGTTCATTATCTGTCTTGTTCCAGGACTTTTTTTGGTCTGTGCCCAACAAGAGCCTAAACTCCTAATCATATGATAGCAAGACTGGCTCCTCTGCACATTTGTTGGACATCTCAATGGCTTCCACTATTCTTGGATCCAATAGTGGACTGTGCTGCCATTCACTTACCATGAGCAGCCATGCCTGAGGCGTGTTAGCCTTTGCTTTTGCTTTCTTTCCTCAGGTGATGATCTTATGACAATGAACCCATGTTGCTGTGTCTTTTCCGATGCTAAATTTTCTTTATTATTCAGAGTTGTCTGACAGATAAATCAGGTCACAGAAATCTCCACTCCAAATGAGTATATCGGAGCGTCACAATTAGATGATTTGAAATACAGATTTATCTTAGCAGTGGCACTACTGCTCTTCTACTTCAGCCAGCAACTAGAGCAATTTCTCTCCTCGGAATGGCTGGCTTATGAATTGATGTCTCTTCTGCACCCCAGCCACACACAGTGGCTGTGGTTTCTGAACGTGGGAAAATGTTAGCATTTTGTGCAGTGTGTGGAGTAAAGAGGTGCCCTGTTCTGTACCCCTCTAAAGGAACAGGTGTAATTAGGCATCTGGAATTTACCGAGTATGCATAAAATATGTAAAATAAAATGAAATGTGATTTTTATTTCTGAAGAGGAAGAAATTTAGATTAAATATTCCAACTTGGGTCTATTTACACTGGAAAGACAGCAAGTTGAACTTTTCAACAACCCTTCTTATTTTCTTCCTGCTCAAATAGGAATGAATATTTTTTATTGAAATTGCATAGCTACACACTGTGTAAAAATTTCTTCACTAGGTTCTCTCTGGTCTTCTTGTCATGGATATTGTTGACATCTTCATTGAGACACTGTGTGCCATGGGCATTCTGCCCCTTACGCTAATTGCCAGGAGAACCACATCACTTGTGAATTCAAATATTCCAGTAGAGACACTCATAGCACAAATCATTAGTTGCTTAATTTGATTCAAACCACAAACGTCTATCACAAAACTTCTCCCTGTCTTCCAAAGATGCAGGATGTCTATCTCACTTCAGTCATGACCCCGGCTAAAGGCTGACTCTTGGCAATGCGTTCAGGTTCCATTTCAGCTACAACCTCCTGCTTACCGAACAAGTCTAGCCCCCAAAAAAGAGTAGTCTGATAAGCAAGATTAGCAACAGTTTTGATTTAAAAAAAAAAAAAAAAGAAGAAGAAAAGCCTTCTCAGTAAAAATACCTGGTTATATAAAGCCACAGCCAAGTCAAGTAATACTGCCAGGCCCTTTCCTGAGATCATGGATGTGTTGCATCCTTGGCTTCATCAATATCCACTGATTCTGGATTACTTCTTCCTCGTACCCCAACTCTTTACAGCTTTTATTCTCTTGCTTTCATTTTCTTTCGTTCTGATTTCTCCCTATTGTTGTTGCTTCTTTGAAAAGATCAATGAACAGGTCTTACAGTCTTGGCATAAAAAAGCCACTATTTTCCTTTAAACTTTAAAAGACTTCATTATTATTATTATTTTTATAAGAGGGATGTTTGTATCTTCCTTCTTGCCTGTAGCCCCCCTGCAGCTAAACTTTCTGATGGTGCTTTGTGTTTAAAAGAAAATTAACGACAAAGAATACACAATTTGACTTAAAACATATTGATATTGTAAAATGAAGAGCCATTTAATGAATTTTTCGTCCCCAGTGAAGAGACAGTGTAAGGAACAGTAGGGGCTGCAAACAAGACTGAAAATGGCATTGTAATAGCAAAATGCATTTATTTGAACAGCGTCTCCCTTTTCTTTTCTAATGATTTTGCAACATTGTCTCTTCTTTGTTCTCTTCATTAGTTGTCTGTGACCACAAAGGCATTCCAGTAAGAAAGGTAAGAAAAAAAAATCCATCCAAATGTTTCTGATATCAGGAAAAATACGTACTAGTACAAGAAAACCTCTCTCGGACACAGACAAAACCCCACACAAAATTCCCAACAACCGAAACTCTCCACCAAGCTCTTTGCCTTGCAAAATGTTGCTTCCTGCCTATGAAAAAGCGGGGCCTGGAGGAGGTTGTTGACAGAGAAGATGCCATTAATATTTCTGGAACTGCAAAAGCATCTGATATGACTGTTATTATAACAGCACTTACAAGCACTGTTGAACATTTGGGATTGAAATACTGGTAGCCGTGTTTGAAGCTTTATTTATTAATGCCTCTAAAATGCTTTGAGATCATCAATTATAGGATTTTTACAGAGAAAACTTTTATATTGCCTGTAGTCACGCTGGCCTCAATCCTCAGCTGAGAGCTAAAACAGCACGATATGATTAAAACTATCATACTGTCCTGAAATGTAAGTTAATGTGAAATAACCACAGACCTCTCTAACTTTCATTGTTTGTGGCTAGTTTCATCCACTGGCTGGAGTTCATGAGGGTGCATTGTGTCAGGGTCAACCACAGCAGCTCTTTAGCCTTCATGGCCTATTGGGTCTGTATGGCTGGGGCATGCCAACAGCAGACAGGAGACTTTTCTTTCTTCCACTGCACTGGCTAGGTTAACTGAAGGGTGGCATTTAGCACAACTCCAGAGCCCTCAGGATGCTCATGTGATTTAGCTGCCCTGTCCCTGTGCCACCTGCGTTGCAAGGATGTCCCCAGCTTCTACCAATACAACCGTGTATCGTACCATTCTCTTCTATCCATAACTGTTATTTGTGGGAACATGACCTCACGGTTGTGCTGGAGATGACATAATCTGGTTTGGTAGAGGCAGCTATAAAAATCGCAGCTCTTGAAGCAGTTGTCAAAAATAATAGTACTTTTTAACAAGTTCTGTTCTCAGATGTTACCCTGGACTCTTTCAAGATCTCAACTTGGTGAGTAGCTGTTCCTTCCTCCTGCTCCTGTTACATCAACCTGAGAGCTGGAAGTGCCCAACCCTTGCTGGCTCTGCATGTTAGCTGAAAGCTGTGCTTGTCTCCACCACCTCAGCCATTCTCTCTTCTCTGATTCAGTCAATATTTCTTTGGCAGCACAAACTTACCTGGAATTTTCTCATTACTATACATATATATGGCAAAACCAAAAGTCATCAATATGTGAGATATTCTATAGAGAATTTTTGGCAAATCCAAACCTGGCACGTATTTAACAGCAAGCCATTTCAGAAGTAGCTGAACATTTTAAAAATAATCATTTATGCTGCCTTTTCTTTCTCTACTTGCAAAGCCAAACTACCTTCATTTGCCAGGAGTTCAATTCCCCAGATATAGAGTAAGGGGAATGCATTTTAGAAACCTCAGAAAAATGCCTCCTCTAGTTAGCCATTTAATATATAACAATTTGAAGATAAAGTGTCTCAATGCCAGACATCGAGATGGCAGATATGCCAGAATTAGAAAGAAGCCCCAGGACCGTAGGAGTATGGGACAGATTCTTGGTATTTACAGCAGAAGACATCACTTGGCTTTTCTGAGAGAAGGGTAGAGGTTCCTTCATTCTATGTCTGCTTTATGTTGTATGCTGATCTCTATAGCCGTGGTGGGGGTTTTCTGCCATACTCATAGAAAAAACATCATGAAATATTCATCATATATGCCTGGATGCACTGTGCTGTCCTCCAGTTTGAAATGTTCTACCATTTCAAGGGAGATTTATTGACCTTAACACAGAGAACAGCAAGCAATCCAGGCATCATTCTCCAAAAGGGGGAGACATTTTCACTATAAGTCTAGTGATGATGGAAACCCATTCCTGCCATTTCTGCATCAGCTTCTCCTAGCATATCAGACTGTTTACCTACATTAACTGAAAGATCCAGGTGTCATTTTTGGGAGCATGGAGGGGAAAACTCCAGAAACAGGTTGAAAAATTTCCTTACTTATGCTTTTTTTCCCCACTTTTTCCTGAATTATATCCTGAGTTGTATTATATTAACAAAGGCTTGAAATAACACCTTAACACCTCAGAAAAGATTAGTAGTGACTGTGCTAATAAAATAAATGCCATCATGAAATAAGGATAGATTATCTCATAGTTTTCCAGGTTTTACATGCCTCCTCAATCTACCAGATTATTATTGTTCTCTACCTTTTCAATGTTTTAACTGAATTTTTGAAAGAGAAAATCCTGAATTCTAATAAAGCATGCACAAAATGAAAACTTTCCACAATGATCAACAAGATATTTA
Organism: Anseranas semipalmata; assembly: GCA_013399115.1. NCBI lineage: Eukaryota > Metazoa > Chordata > Aves > Anseriformes > Anseranatidae > Anseranas > Anseranas semipalmata. The sequence continues at coordinate 585,636 of VXAA01007298.1, forward strand.
GATGCTGGTTTACGCGAGGACAGTTTATAGCTGATTGATAAATGACAAATTGCCGTTTAGGTACATAGTAATTAATGGTAAATAACATATGATAGTTGACATACACAGCAAATGAACAGAAACCATATTTACTCACCATCTACAACACTTCATATCTACTTATAACGTACTAATACTTTTCCTGTAATAAATAATCATAACAAGACCATAAATCAGCATTAAATGGAAGTACTGTTTTAGAAAGTCAAACTCTACATTATATGCTGGAACAAAGATTTTCAGCTTTTCTTAATAATGTCTTGCTATTAGATTTCTTTAGCCCCGTTCAGACTAGTGATTTTTCGTTAGCTAAATGCATTTAAAACCAAGCATGACCACACAGGATTTACCTACTAATGAAAACATCAAACACCTAAGTCCCAGTTACCTAAATGGGTGCCTTGCCCGAAATTTGCACCCAATGTTACCACCTTTCACACAGTTAATATGTTTTTTACATACTGAAGACTGGTCTTTGGCCACAACCCTACTCAGGTCCTGCTGTATGGGGTATTTTTTCACTAATCTGCTGCTGAAGAGCACCAGCATTAAACCCTCATACCAGTGCAGCTGTTCTAGGTAATTACTGGTTTTATAAACCTGCAGCATGGCTGGGGATGGCAGGATCCATTCATGCATTCTCGCTTTGCCTACCAGACCTCATATAGTGTTGCATGTGCTTTACATCAAAACTGAATCAGGCCAGGGCCGTATGCGTTTGATGATAAACCTGCCAAACTTCAAAATTCTGCAGGGGCTCAGCTGAAGGAATGAACAGGTCCATCACATCTCTGCTGAGATTTTTGGTTGGGAGAGGGAGGTTTGGGTTTTTAACAGCCTTCAGAAATACAACAAGCTGGAGATAAAACTAAAATGCGCTGCCATCCAGTGCTCCAGGGCTATCTCTGACTGATCCAAGAGCTTTTGTTTATGACACGGAGACCAATTGATTTACATTATTTTGCTTTCAACAAGCCTTTCACAAAGAAGACAGTGACATGCTAAAGTGCCAAAGAAGAAGGAAGACACACTGATGAAAAACAGACATTGCAGCCATTAGCATCGATCAGCCATTGATCAGTGTATAAGTAAGCAAAGAGGTACAGGATGATTATTGTGTATAAAGAAACTTGATTTAATCTTGTTCAGAAGGTGTATTTTCTGTGAAGAGACACTTTGATTGGGAGGCACAAACTTCGTTAGCACGAAACCAAGAGCCATGTGAGGAGCTTTGTCTTGGAGATTATGGAGGCCCATCCTTTTGCAGACAGGAGGGTATGAAAATATTTTTCAGATGATACATTTGTCAATCAGTAGTTTCATGTCAAAGATTCCCTGCAGGACCTCACCTGTGTCCTTTGCTTAATTAATTAGATGTTTTTCAGGACTAGCTAAAACCACACTTTCACATCACAACATGAATATGATTAATTTGGGAGAATAAGCAGAGGGAGGAGGACAGCTGAGAAAGAATTTGGTCTTCTGAGATGCTTGAGATGCATGTATGTTGAATAACAAACATTTTGTTTATTTAGTAACACTGGTTTTGTTGAGTAGGTCCTTCAAACTTAGGCAAACCTGAAAGAGCATTCTCTGAAGTGAAAAAAAAACCACCTAACTGTCAACTTGACAGAGGCATGAGTTAACTCCTATTACACTTAGTCTGAGCTAAAACGACATCACTTTTCACTCTCACCCTGAGACCTAATGAGCTTCAGCACTTGAGACGTGAAAGACCAATAACTTAATCCACTGTTTGAAGCAATCCCTATTTTTAAAGCAGTGCTGTATTTGATTAAGCCACTGTAAAGCTCAGCAGAGCTGTGTCAAGTTAAATTATATTCTTTAAAGTAAAAACGGCATTTTACATGAAATATAAAACTTCAGTCTTATTGCATTTTTATAAGAAAACCAAGTACTATTTATTTACAGCCAGACAGCCCCCATTAATAGCAATCTATAGCTGGCAGACATTACAGGACTGGATGTGTTTTAAAGTACTAAAATATTATCATGCAGATTTATAGATCAAAAATATTGAACTATATTTTCAAAGGTACTTACAGATCCCCTAATTCAAAGCCAGAAGATACCCCTGTGGTAATCAATGAGTGATTATGCAAGTCCCAATATGATATAAACATTGTTGCTTTATCAACCAAACTTTTAAGCTCACCAAAACTGTCCTTGTTAGCTTAACAGAGTATGTTTCCCACGATCCTACATTGACTGGCATTTGTAACATTGCCCTTCTTAAGCCTGTTACCTGGGTCACTCCGTTCACACTCTCTAAATATTGGCACAATATTAGATTTCTCCTAGTCCTCTGGAAACTTACCAGTGTTCAAGGCATTAAAAATCAACACTAAATGCCCGGACAGTTCCTTGGCCACCTCTGTTAAAATTATTGGATGCAGGTTGTTCATATTCAGTGTTATTAAAATTATCAATTTTGACATTTTGGAAAAGAAACTAATACAGCAGCATCATAATAATATATGACTACGTAGCTTGGCTTTTCCTCATATACAGAACAGAAAGGTTTCTTGAGCACTTCTGCTTTTTCTGCTTTGTTATTAAATATTCTACCATATCCACCTAGGAACAGACTAGCGCATTGTTCAGGTTGTTTCACTACCTTGACTATAAATTCTCTTTGTGTACTTTGGTTCTCATCATTTTTCTATTCTTTCTAACATCTGCACCATGTGGTGTTATCAATTTACTTTTTCTCCATTTCTTATATAATAGTGATAATAAATACTCATTTCCCTCCCAAGCTGGGCTGTTCAACAAGTTTTGCCTTTCTTCTTGAACACCGTATTGTGGCTCTTGAGAGATAATGAAAAATTCTGAGACTGGCTGTAGTGGGGCCAGCATACCATTCCCACTAAACTGCAAGGCTTATGAGGATAAGATGATCCATTTAGCTCTGCCAACAGACACCAATCCCATTCTTGTTCTATCCAAGGATCCTCTAGCCATTAACCTGTCATTGCAAAGCTATTCAGCAGTGATACTCTATATAGAGCAACATCGACCTGAGATACTCAAAACTCATTTCATTTGTGACCTGAACTATATGTGCATTGCTATCTACAAAAGTAAAGATTAACGAATACTAGACAACAGACATGAAAATTACCAGCGATGACACTTAGTCTGTACAGAGTTCTTTTGTTACAAAAAAATTCAGCACCACCAGGACTTTCACTGATTAACTTCCAAACTTAAAAATAAGATATACGATCAGTCACGTCTGTGAGATGTGCATCTCTCAGAAGAACTTATGAAAAAATGTATGTGACACACTGGAATGGATATGTCTTTGGCATTGGGATCTCATTAGCTCAATATGTTCTTGCAACAACAGCAGGATTTCAAATGTGCAGATGTTCTAACAGGATACTACACACCAAAGGCTACTTTTATTTAAACTTCAGTAGGAGTTGGAGGTCTTCAGGTCTTCAAAATATCCTGCTATTTTCTTTAGGTGTTTAAACTGAGCTTCAGCCCAATATTAGTTACTCAGAATTGCAGATATTGGCCAAAAAAAATCTCAGACCTCAGCAACAACCAATCTCAGAGCATCTCCTAAATGTATATCCCATGTGTTCTGTTTAGCTGGGGAAGCACCTGATTTTGTCAGCAGGCTGTCCTGGTGAGAGGAACAAAAGTGAACAGAAGCACCGTCAAATTGTTGTCCCCTCACTTGTTAGCACAGAGAGAATGATTGCCTTGTGCTATAGCATTGAGGCATCTGGGAAGATAGCAGTAAATTTGCTAAAGCTAATCCCACTAGTAATTTCCCATATACTTTATGAATTGACCATATATATGGTGTGAAATTCAGCCATTAAACTGAGAGCTTGCTGGCTGAAACAGTGCAGAGCATTTACCAGAATGCCTTGGGAAGCTAAACAAACTTTCCTTCCATGCTGTGCTCATGGGAACATGAAGTTTTCTCTCACAGAGGTTAAAATGTTTGAAAAGTGGAGCCCTATATAAAATTCTGTTTGTGCAGCTGAAGTTCTGATGCTGTTTACCTGAAATGTTTCTATAATTCCTAAACTTTTGAGTTTCAGGTTGGTGATTTGCGAGTAGCAGATTGCACTCTCCTGAACTAAATCTAACAAGCGCCACAAAGTGAAAATAAACTGGAGAGACTTGAAATAAAAATCACTTCAAGAAATCTAAGCGCGGTGGGTTTTTTTGTGTGTGTGTTGTTTTTTTTTCCTCCCACTTTAAGCCAACTAAACTCCCAACACATTCTGATCATCTCGCCACAGTGTGTCTGTGCTGGTGACAACTGATTCATGTGTACATTTACATATCCCCTCAGTGCCAGCAGCAGAATACAAAATGGGTCCTCCTGCTCTGGCAGATGACACAGCGCTGGCAAATCAGGAGGAGCTGTCAAAAACAGCTGTCCATTAAAAGAGTTTGCTGAAACAACTAAGAGCTGTTTGAAAATGCTAGGTGGTAGAATTTAATTGGAGTAGCAACTGTTCAAAATTAAGATTAAAAAGGACCAGTCGGTATGTGTGGGTTTAGGGTTTAGAGGGTGTTTTTATATATGGATATTTACATTTGGGATGTAAACAATTAAGTCTGCTGATTTCTTCTGCCTCTTTCTGTGTATGCTCGTGCTCCATCCCTTGGGTCGGAAAGTTCAGGCATGTCCATAACCGATCTGTTGTGCATTAAGCACGGCAAGTATCCACATTGGTACCCAGGCAATTTTATTTTAGAGATAAAGGGAAAAATGTGAAATTTGTGTTTTTTAAAAGCAGCCTGCCTGTGTGGGTGCAAATGCTATTATGCTGCACTGCTGGTACATTATTAGCTGCCCATGTGGACAGGGGATGTGGTTGGTTTTCTGCAGTGGGAACAAGATGCAGGCACAAATGGCCCAAACATAGCTTCCAGCGAGTGTGTTTGATTACACCATGCACCCTGTTTAAAGACCGCATTTGTCTCAGCACATAAAATTGCATGCACATAAATGAAAGGCTTTATGAAGTTTTCCCCTTAGTATGAATGCAGTCTTGGGAAAAGAGACCAGTGTAACAGTCCAGAAAATTTCATTTTTCTCTAGGAGCTTGATTTGAATGAGCTGGAGGCAATGCTAAGCCCAGGTCTGCCTTAGGTGGTCTTTGAATCAGAAGCTTGACTATGGAATATATGTAAGAGAATATAAGCACAGGCAAGCAAAACTGTTTGGCAAAAAATAGAGATCCTGCATATTCTCTCTAGTTTAGCTGAATATTTTGTTCACCAAAAACATTTGAAAAAATACTGAAATGAAGTCAGTGTGTTTCATTTTGATAGTGTCAAAACAAAATTATTTTAATTTTGCAACTTAAAAGGTTTTACATTTCAAAATTTTGTTAATTTTTTTTTTTTTTTTTTTACTTCAGAGAAAAATATCCAAAATCCCAGGAAAAAGTTTTTTTCAAGCACAAATAAAAATGTTTCTTTTTTGGATATTTTTTCTCTTCAGTAGGCTGTAGCACAGGCAGGCAGAAGATCTGCATTTAGTTCTTCGTTTTGCCATAGAGTCCTCATCACAGTGCCTCGGGCACTGACTCTACTTATGTGCTTTAGCGTGATGCATCTGTAAGTGCCTGTCTAAAATGTCTCTAGTACTTTGATTACTTAGTACTTACTCTTTTACTGATAGAAGTAAAAAATCTCCTTGGTGTTTTCTTATTGACAGCAAACACTGTGGGGCGCTAACTTTGTCCTGTCCAGCGCAGGTTGATGAACTTGGTCTCAGGCAGTGACTCTATAAAGACAATAGGTAGTAATTACATAGCCTAAATTTCTTCTTACTTGAAATACCAAGATCTACCTCTTGAATGAATTCAGAATATCCATGGACATTTTGCAATAGTATTTTGTAAGCTTTAGTGCCACTGAACTTTCTCCTTGGTTATAATTTTTTAATATGTTGGACCCCAGTTTTGGTTTGTTTGCTTTAAATAAAATCTACTTTAAAATGTAAAACAAACAAAAACAATGCTGCAACAAATCAGGAAGCATGCAGGCACTAAAATTACATTTCCCATTCTGAAAGAAAAAATAGAAGTTGAAAAGGCATTAGGCTCAGTTTCCCAGCGGAAACCTTACAGTAATGCCTGTGACTGCAAGTATATAGCTCAGTGTATGCAATACATTGCAACTAGAAGTAGCAGTGACAGCTGGTGGGTTAGTAAACAGATTTCATTTCAGTTTTTGTCTGAAAATTATACAAATTTTTCTTTAATATGATTCTTTGCTACATCTTCTGTTTCCATTCAATGATGAGGCCATTTCCAATTTGTATCCAAGCTCTGCTAAATATTTTATTGGACTTAACACACATAAATGAAACAAACAAAATTCATTCTGAAACACTTGAGTGAAGTTTGTAGTCTATTGGAATGATTAAAAAATAATAGAGTTTAGAAGAGGGTGGGAATAAACAGAAAGCTTTTAACAGTCTCATACACACATAGTGCCACGTACACCATTAAAATCTGATGCATCCTTTTAGGATGTTTTACTTGAACAAAGATGTATTTTTTCTCTAGTCCTTTCCGAAATTTCCTTCATGAAACTCCTCCATGTAATTCCTGGTTGTTCCACCCCCCTCTCTCCCCTCCTTCCTTCCCTAAACTGCCTCAAAAGCCTCTGAACTGATATAGGCTTAAGGAAAAAAACACTTATGCAAAAAAGCAGAAGCAAGGAAATGTCTAAAGTGATCCAAAAGACATATTCTAACGACACAAATGCATCAACGGTCACTCTATATATTTGCATGGCTATTTACAGGTAGGAAGGAAGAAGGGATCTCCAATGGGTTGGGCTATTTCAGTTAAAAAAAAATCTACCTACATTTTTAATCAAAACTGTAGATAAACATTTATTTTTATGACAGATCTCCTATAACTGTTTAGTGGCCAAAGGGTAGATTTTGAGCCAGTCACATACCCAGCTCCTGGTAGCTGTAACAGGGGATGCCCACACAACAATCTGTGTGCAGGGCATAGCCTCAGGGCAACAGCCAACCATGCCTGAAATGAAATCTGTCACTTTGTTACTTCTTTTCATTTCCAAATAATTTGTGCACACAAGCAGATATATGTAGATAAGTTAGCAACAGCAAAGTTGTAACACAGGTTTACTGCTCCATTCCCACCACTGCAACCTCTTGCTGCAGAATTGGGACAGAAAAGAAAAAAATGATGGATATGAGATAATAAAGTAACTCTGGATTGAAATTTCTAAAATACCATGTGGCTCTCTTGTGAGGTGGGAGGGTGTTGAGGCAAGTAGGACAGGTCTGTGCTTCACTTAGAGCACGGAAGAGAATCAGTCATTGGTTTGGATATTAGTACACCTTTCCTCTCCTTTTTAAGCAGTCATTAAGTATGGGTTCCATGTCCCTCAGTGCTGCAGAATCCCGCATTTCATGTGTATTGGCACTGTGTGGACCAATATGTGAAAGAACAGCTTTTATTTCATGTGTAAAACAACATACAACTGCATTGAAATCTAATACTTCGCACAGACACTGATATAATCTTGCCATTAAAACATAATTATTTCCTTCTATTAAGACCTTTGCTTTTAAAGATAGCCTATTGTGCATGCTCCATACTGCCTCCTGTTTTAAAATGTGCAGTGCAGGAGGGAATAATCAGTCGTGGTTACTCCAACATATTATCTGTGCAATGGCTTTTCATATAAAAGAACCTGTAAATCTTCTGTCATTACTCCGGTTCACAAACACCTCCGTGACTCAGAAGAGGTGAGTCTGGCTAATGACCAACACTATGAAGCTAGAAATACCTGCTATCTGCATCATACCCTGTTTTTAGTGCCTCCACTAGCTGATTAAATACTGCAATAGCACTGCTAACCTACACCACACATTTTGTTGTTAATAACTGGGCCCCAAGTTTAAATTCAAAGGGAAAGAAACAACTCTGCATTTATGTACATGACTGCCAAGCACAAAACGAAGATCTTTCATCTGCAACTGAGATACCTACAGGTTGGCCTTAATAAAGAGTGAGCTCACAGGATCTTTTGTTTATTGCTTAGAAATATGAGCAGTTTTAATAAATTTTATAAAAGTTCTAAGAATTGTAGGTCTAGAAGATTAACAAAGTCCAATGAGAGGAGATGAGAGGAAAAGAGAATTTAACGGAGATAAAGAATATACAAGTTAACTGCAATTTTCTTCCTTACGGAGCTTTAACATCTAGCAAGTGCGATGCAAACTCATTAGTGGATGCCCTCTCTTATACATGCTTCAGGCTTGCATTGTTCAATGCAAGGAACAGAGTGCCGTATCAGTGCGGTGGAAACTCTCAGCCTTCCTTGAAATGATACTAAAACCTTTGCACACCAGGCCACTGAAAAGCTATTTGAACTAAGTAAAGCTGCCACGATGTTATCCGCAGGGCAAAATCCAAAAGCAATCTCTGGGTCCAGCCACATACAAAGGGGTCAACTGCACAGGCAACACTGATCTCAGCCAGAGCTAAGGCAGCTCTAAATACAAATGTAAATTGAGAAACAAAAAAGGGGGATATGAAGAAATGAGGGATCATTCTTAAATCAAAAGCTATGGCAGGTCACACTGCTCACTCATCTGTGTGTGCACTTCGTGATTCTCATTCAGTTCTTTTGGATTCTCAAACAAAGTGCGGAGTCCTAAAAATATTTGGAACTATTACAAAGCATAAATTATAAATGTGTCGAGAAAATGGAAAAAGGTGTCTTGGGCCTACTTAGAGCACAAAATGATCTCAACCATTATTCAACAATGATATGAAGATCTTTTATTTCATTTCTTCTTAACAGTTCCCTGTGTTTGCTATCATTTCTTGCCCAGCACCGTGTCAATAATTACTAAATTAGCAGGACGCCTGTACAATTTCAGCTCAAGTGTTATTACTGACAAGTCAAACAAAGAAAGCTGATCGAAAAGATGGGACTCCATCTCCTTATTTAAATGGACCGTGTTCACAGAAGAAGATTGAAACTCCTTTTTCTTCAAAGGAAGAAGGAAAGGGTATAGTTTACATTTTGTACTGCTCAAGGACAGAGAGTCAGAGGAAATGCCTTTTTAATGTAAACCTCTTTTCATTTCCAAGGGACAAAAATGAAGGTTATTTAAAAGAATCATGCTTGGTGGAAGAAGTAATTATGTATTTTTTTCAAATCTCAGAGGAATAATGCTTTTATATTTCCCTGAGATGACCCAATTCACTTGTGATGTGCTCCCTTAAATGCAAGTGTGCTGACTTCTTTGAACCTCATTGTTTTTAGTGTCTAAAGAAGCTCCTCTTATACCACACTGTTGATTGATTTTGGCTCTGTACCAGTGCCCAAATATCCATAAAGCTATTGCTGGTTTATACAACCCACAAGTGAAAATGGTGTGTAATATCTACTCCTGGATATCTCGAAATTCTCACATGTAATGACATGTTCAAATTAATTCTTGGAAAAGTATTGCTCCATTATACAGCATCCAAATTTGTAACTCATTTGGGCTGGAGAGATCGACAATCTTGGAAACCCTAACATATTTCCAAAATTGTGCAGACCCTTCTTAATATTTGTTTGATGTTATTTCTCATTTTTGGTGGAATAAATGTGAGTACCTATTGGCCTGCCTAAACACGTGAAATACGATGCAGTCCGGTAACATTCCTCAGAGGTATAATGTCTACATTCACTGTGAATTTCTTCACTGGCTTATTCCCCCCAAAGTTGTTTCACAATCAAGATCTACAGCTCTATGGTTTTTTAATCCAAAACAACTACTTTGACACTATTGAAAGTGGGATAGGTTTTTAGGCAGCAACTATGAATATGTAGGGAAAAAAAAAAAAGAAAAAAAAGAACCACAATCATTCTTAATATGGTACAGCAGAAATGGAGACAAATTCCATCAGTCTTAGTCATCTAACTATTACTATGTGCTACTCCCCTAAATCTGGAATTTATTTAGTTGTTGTCACTTGTCATGTAAACAAGCCAACAGGGACTATTTAAATCTATAAAATTAGACATTAGGTTTTAGGCCCTTCCATGTTTTTTTGATTAGTCCTAGAAAAGGTCCTAATCACTCACTGGCTCTCTGGGCACTGCCTTAATGTAAACAAATAAACAATGATAAAGTTAACTACAACATCTCACTGACATTTTTTAAACCTTAACAACTATTTTATTGCAATTTTTTGGCAAAAGTTCTGAGCTGAGTTCTCACTAGCTCCAAAGCAAGTCAGTTCTGTTCCCACAGAGCTGAATCCAATTAGTAATTTCACTTGTATTACAACCTATTCTACTTCTTAATTCATAATCAGAGGAATAACTAGTTCAATGTCTGTCATCTGCTACTTGCAATCCTAAAATATCACAGGCCAGGTTACAGTTATGCAAACCAAACCATTTTCTAGGCTAGAACTATTTAAAAGTCATATTTTTTCTGTTTAATCTGTCTGAACCTTTTTTTTTTTTTGTAAGATAGACTGTTCTCAAAGCTTAATTTTCATGAAGAGATTGAATACAGAAGACTTTTTTTTCCCAAAACACAAGTGTTTCAAAAAAATAAAAATAAAAAAAATGTGAGCAACTGAAAGCAAAGAAACAGATTTTTACACAGATTTTTGGAAGTGAGTAGGGATATTGCAGTAGACTTCACTTCAAAAAAGCACCAGTCCTTTTTAACGTGGAAGGTATTTTTGAGGCTAGCTGCAAAGTGATCTAGCAATAATGCTGATGACTTATTCAATTATTTGCCTTTTACTCAAAATTATATGGAATTCCCTTAGGAATGCCATATCAAAATGAATTATTATCTTTCAGTTTCTGAAGATGCCACAGAAAATGTAGAATGAAATAACAAAAGAAAAATAGATCCTGAATCAGGCAAATTTTGAATTTGTATTTTATCACAAAGGAAAAGGGGTATTCTTTGAAAATGAAAGACACCAGACATTTGAAAATACTTCTTGCAGCATAATCTGTGGTGCTCTAGGCCACAAGATATCCACTGAGGACAAAAGTTTAGTAAGAGACAAAAAAGGACTAAATGCATTTTCTAAGAGTCCTGATTCAATTACAGAAAATTAAGTACTTCAAATGGTTCTTAATCTCCACAGAAAAAGGAAACGACTTTCCTCAATGAGTGGATTATACCATACTATTTATTAGGGAGTTTCTTGCACCCTCTTGTAAAGTATCTGGTTCTGATCACTGCTGGATTCAGTCTATAAAAGTAGGTGGAACTGGTCTGATCCTCCATCAGTGCATTCAATCATACCCAAGCAGGGCCATATCTGGGGTAACATGCAGCTACACCTCAGTAATGAGTAACAACATTACGCAAGGAGAAATGAAATACACATTCCACTGGTATTGTTGGAAAAATTTGGCAGAAAAGGCATAGCTATCCAAATTGGATATAGAAGTGAAGAATTATACCCACATTTGGAAGAAAAGATAATAATGCTATCTAGACAGTTTTGCATGAGATTCATGGAAAGCCATTTTAGGCAGTGAGAAAATGGATGTCTACTCAACCATCTGTACTATTATTCCAGGAGAAATGTTCTCCTTATTCATATCCCAGTCCATGCAGGAAGGAAACGATGATTGCTCATGCTAGGATGGATTTTCTTTTAAGCAGAATTGTGATGGTGTTTACTTTGGCAGGGAATAAATTTAGTGCTAGTTAAAACCTTTTTTATTGACTTTTACACTCATTACATGCTGTTGCAGCAAATCATGAAAATTATTAATAGTAATCCAAACAGCCAAATGTTTTTTAAAATCACTGTTTGTTGACTTTGAATCAAGTAATCAGATCTTCCTATTTAGAGAACTGCAATACTGAAGAAAAGTATGGTGCTCTGAGGAACTAGTTCATTACAGTATATTTTGCAATATTAATACTGTGTAAGGAAGCTGAGAGTCTGGTATAAAGGTTTAAAGAATCTCAAAAGTTTTCATAACTTATCTCTAAATTATTATTTTTTATCAGTTAGATTCCTGAGGGAATGTTCAAAGAACTCCCAGCAACAGCACAATGTAAACAATTACTTCCAACATGCAATCTGTCTGGCCAAGATTTATCTTCCCTGGATGAGGCATCTAACTGAAGTACCTACCGTAAAAGCTTTGTTATCCTATAAGTAACTAAATAGGTGTTGGAGGAAAACAGGAAACTCATAAGGACAATTCAGATCACAGACAGACTAAATTGCCTCCTTAAGGTGCCTCTCTCACTCCATTGACTACTTGGAGAGCCACAGGAGAGTGTATTCTTAAGTACTTTACTTAAGTGCCTAAAGTTAGGTCGAATAAACCTGGGCCTTGTGTGTGAAAATATTTTTACACATGGGCCCGACTCACGTTTATATATTGGCCTCAAGACACTGTACACTACACATACAAGCATCTTACATGGTTTCAATGCACACTTTTTGTACCTTGACCCATTACTGCATATATTTTCATCCCATTACGAGTGGAGTGCAAAAAGAGAGTTTAATGAAAATGGCAGTTTGTTCAACAGTATTTAATTCAAGACAATCACCTTTGTGTATATGTAGGGGGATTCTCCAGAGTGCTCAGCATGTGTCTAATTCTGCTCCTGCTGAAATAATGTTATACCATCCTTGGGAGATAGAGACTAGGTCTACCACAACGCCATGTTAAATTCTCAGTAAGTACAATTCCGTGGTGTCTATTAAACAAGTGACCTTACTAAGTGATCAGATGGTTCTGTTTGGCCTTCCTTCAAAATGTATTAAAATCTGTAGTAAACATACATGCACACATAGAAATGCATGCAAGCATGCATGAACATTATTGCCTTACACTGAATTTCAGGCACAAGGTAATTTCTTCTGGCAATGAAAACCCACAGGAGGCAATTGAATCTTTTAAGAATCCCCTCATGGAGCTCTCTTGTAAATACCATCTCAAGGAGAAAATGTTATATAACACTAGAGTTTACAGGAAGGTGATCACCAGCAGTTTTCAGGGCAGTCATGGGTCTCCACAGCTGGTGTTCTCCTGATTCCACCATCCGCACAGCTGCACTAAGTTTCTGCCACCCCTGAAAGTCTCCAGCCATGAAGAGTGGCCTCCTGTGTTTAATATTCTGGCTTTCTCCTTTACAATAACTCATAGCTTCCTGCCTTCTCGTAGGAAAATGTTGATTTAGTTGCAAGATCCTAACTGAGAACTAGTTCTTAGGGAGGATGTGAATAGTGCATAAGAAAAAACCAAACCCAACACCACAGTCTCTGTGTTATTTGGAATGAAGTCCTCATATGTGCTTCTGGGTCCAGCAATGCTAAGTTGGACTTATAGTGGAAGGAGTCCTTAACAAAAGCAATTTTGCATGATCATCTTCGAGCAACAAGAACAATGTTATGGCTGTCTGGGGGCTGGTGCATCTTCTATGAAATTATTCTTTGGAAAGGGTGTGGTTCTGGTCATTTTGTAAAAGATGATTGCTCATTCGAAACAGACGGCAGGCTGGGATCTTCAGCTCGTGATCTGACATGGCTTCCAGAAGCAATGCCAGATGACACCTGCTGAGGTCCTGGCACACCAAATTTTAAATGGATTTACAAGTTTCTCTCCCCAATACCAAATACTATGATGTCTACAACAAACAGTCAATTATGTGTGGGCTGCTTCTAAACAAAAGTTTTCCTAATTGTTTCAGATACACCATCTGTTTCTGATCAAAACCATGGTGAAACAGCAAACCCTTATAAACATCATCCTAGATTTCTCTTTTGAATGCAAAAAGCTTAGTACTGAGGGGTATAATTTCAAAGAACTCAGAGCTGCTGTTGTTATCCAAATGTACATGAAGCTCCCAGGTCATCCTAGTTGAGAGATCTCAATGGAACATCTTTCATGCTAGGTTGGTTTGTTTTTTTCACCTATGGGGAAGAAACCATAAAGATAACCTTTGCCAGTTGTTTTTTTGTTGTTGTTTCATTTTTTTTTTTTAGAGAAAGCTAGGCAGAAGTAGCTAAGGATTTCTTTATTATTTTCATATAAAAACAATCTCAAGATTGGTGGTTACATAGATGTCAATAAATATTTGAGCTGAAATCCTCAGAGTGCTTTTTGTTTTACTAAGGGCATCTCTTCCTTTCTAGATACAAGTTCTGTCTTTAACTTCAGGATATTTCTTAATATACTGACCACAATAGTGTTTACATTCCCCAAGAAGGGCTCCCTGCTTAGCCCATTCTTCTAGTCAGAAACATACTTCAGTGTAGCTGGCATGAGACAAAAAAGAAAACTTCCCTTGGACCAACACCAACACATTTCAACAAAGCTTCTGATCAAAGTGCAAGAAAGAAATAGAAACAAGAAAGGCAATAGTTGCAACAGCTCAACAGCTATTGTGGAATTTTTTTAGGGAACCAGAAACCATCCTTAAAGAATCTATATGGTGGCTTTAAAGTGTGAGCAGCATTTCAACAAAATACCAAGAAAAAAAATTTCTTCAAGGAAGTTTAACCATTTCCTTCAGTTTAGGGGTCAAAAAGGCAGGATGACAATACATCCCAGTGGGAAAAGGATTCCTCTGGAGGAGGTGAAAAGGAGGAATGCATCTTGTTCCAGAAGTCCAGGTACCACGAGTACAGTCCAACAGTGAGTGTTTGCAATGTTTTATAGAAAATATCTGACTGTCAGTATGACAATATGGGCAAAAGCTTACTCCTGGTTATTCTTGTACAGATGAATTGATCATAGTTGAATAACTCCAGATGTAATAATGTGGAATCTGTCCCATTATATATTTCAACTTGAACTTAATGGATGGAAAGAAAATCCTTTGAATTGTAATAATGAAAGAATAAAGAAAAAACAATACGACTATGGCTTAAAAACACTAACACTGATCACAAGCCTGGTAATGAAACAGTGTTTACTGGCCATGATATTTTTATTTTCACTTAATCCCAAAGATTTCCTGTGTGTAATTGCTTTGGAAGTTACAGCTCTAAGGCACGACACATTTTTGTGAGGGTAACATCAACGTGTAGAGAGAAACATTAGCACTCAGTGTCAAGCACACTTGAGTTTTTCAATACACTTGGAGGAAGATACTCATAAAGGCTCATCACAATGGCATGGAGGACTAATATTCCAGACAATTAGGCTTTCTGCTTCAAATGGGACAATTCAAATGCGGATGTCTTTAAAGCACATTTTCATCCCCTTTATGGCTCACAGGAGGAAAAGAGATGCCTTTTTTGTTTATAAAATGTAGAGCTGAAAACTGTCTGAACAGATGCTGGAGACCATAATGTCTCAGTTTCACTGTTGCAGAAACCACCACTTGGTCATCTCACGCACCTTTCTCACTAAATTTCATATAAATATGATTATGACTTGAATTGTTATGGTTTGTGGAGGGTTATTGGGGTGTAGAAAACATAAAGCTGGAATCAGCCATGTAAAAATCTTCCCTTTCCCTTCATGATATTTTCTTTAAAACTTATAAAATCTATGCTTGATAAATAAAAGTGAAGGTCTTTGCCACCTGAATCTAAATTGAATATAATTGGGTACTCGTATGTCAAAGCACTCAGAGACATAAATCCAAGTACCAGCACATCAATAGGAAGGCAATTGGGTCACAAGATAACCTATAGTATATATGATATATTTTCTTAAGGCTGTTCTCAGAATCCAAGGAATTCTTTTGTTAGACACTGAGTGGATGTCTCTTATTAAGGGGGTGTTTATAATGGTGGACAATGCAATTCAGATATAGAGCCTACAGTAGTCTTCCATCAAAGGTAGAGAGACACCTAATAGCCTAAAATAAATCCCTGCAATACTTCAATAGCAGAACATTTGAGCAATTTTTAAACATAGTTGTGAGTATCAGAATTGTATCTGAACCTAATGGAGAGTACAAAGGTAAAGGAGATCTTGAAACAATCAAAAACCACTTGTCAATGTAATTATGCAGACAATTTCTAACATTTACTTTTCATGCCTAAACTAGTTAAGAACCCTCAGCCAACACAAGAAGGAACCCTGGCCTGGTGATATGGACAGAGGATTTCATGTTCCAACAAGGGATATAAAAGTGAAATACTAATTGCAGGGGGGAAGTCTTACAAAATATTCCTGTAAAAGAAGAGAAGTCAAGAATAAAATTAAGGGATGAAATCCTAAACAGGATAAAGTCTTTTAATTTTACCTTGTTCCTAATTTAACAAGCTCCAAGTTTAATCACAACCAGCAGGGCCAGTGCTTACAGTAAAACACATCAAATCCATAATCATTTAGCTGAAAATGGGGTTATGATGACAGGGCAGCAGAGTCATTGCTACTGCTGGCTCAGTGCAGCCAAGTACCTGATGGTGATAAGCTGAAACGTACAGTTTTTTTGATACGGTGACTTGATTTAGCACAGCCATACATACAATCAGACATACATAATTCTGCTTTATGGCACTCCTTACTGCAGCATATGCACAGACTTCCCTCCCTTCCCACCAAGCTATATAGATTTTCTAAATGCATGCAAATGTACCCAAGATGGCTCATTTTGTTATCAATTCCCTAAGTGCTAGCATTCTAATCATTAACTAATTGTCTCTCTGCTCTATTGACAACTTGGCCACCTTGTTGCTAATTTTTGCTGACATGATGGAGGCCCCGAAGAACTGGGTTAACCTTTCAATGTCCATTGAAGATCCACAGGTCTGATGACGATTGATTGACCTGGCCTCTATGTTAGATAAAACCTCATCAGCTTTCCAAGCGATTTGTGTAATGAGGCGTCAGTAATTGACAACAGGTAAGTGAACTTAGAAGTCCCCTTCTCTATTGCTTTGCTAAAATGAGTAGAAAGTTCATGTATCTATAATGGGTGCAAACTTGTAAGAGTTAACATAAAATACGGATACATATGTGTGCATTGTTGTATTGTGTATATTGTTCCTACAGATATACATAAAAGCACAGGTATAATGTGCATAAAATATATGACACGTGGGTTCTCTTCTTACATACGTGTGATGTGTGTATTTTATATATGCATGTGTGTGTATATATATATGTAATAGATACATACTGTACTTGGTTTGTTACAGAGGCATATGCTCTATCCCATGTTCTCATAAAATCTTCTGCATGGTTTATGCAGAAGTCTATACAGTACATTCACTCTGGGTTATGATAACGCAAGGCTACAAAATGTCTTCTGTTTCCAAATGCTTACTGAAATGTTCAAGCAGTAAATTGGAGATGGATATCCGGATTCTTGGCTGCCCACCTAACCCTGACTCTATTAAGAATAAGAATTAAATGCTCTCAGATGAGCACAGGATAGTTGCATAGCTACGGTTTTTACAGGTAGTCTGCACAGCCCTACACGTGTTTTCTCAGTGGTGCGACATGGATTATGGAAAGTGCCACATTCTCATCTCTATGTGAGTCAGCTCTGCTGCTCCCATTTCAAGTCACTTCTATGTGTTTCCAAGCATTTATTTAAAGCACAATTCACCTTTCTACTATCGAGATGTACCCCCAAATGATTGAAACTGTTCTAAAAATAGAAAGGGAACAACTGAATTTTCTGTACCATAAACCTTTATGGTTGTCTTCTTTTAATTTTACATTAAACAGCTATAAAACTACCCACATAGGACAATAATACAAGATGAAATAAGAGCAAATATTATTAACAATGAGTGATCCTCTAGATGACTCATCATAGCCAGGTGGAAAACATGAAATGTTCTATCTATGCAGATAGGCACAAAGTTATACGCACCAAAAGCACACACGCAAATGCTCAAATCCAATATAAATGCAGTATATCTGTTCAAAATGATGTGATCAAATTTCGAAAAAAAAAAAAAAAAAGTTTCCACCCAGAATTCTGGATTTTGTATCCAAGTTCATCTGTGGAGAAACAAAAAATCTCTCGTCTTCCCTCTTTAACTCAGTGTCCCTACACTTTCTTCATTCCTTCCAATTTTTGGTGCCAAAAAATACTTGCAGTTTCCAGATAACTCTGTGTTGGTGTCCATGTGGCCGTCAGTGCTTTTCATCTGATGACATAGACAAAACTGGCAGCTCTTGTCACAATTAAGCCAATATAATCTCAGACACGTATGTACATTTCTGTTTGATTATTTTGTGAAAAATTGCTTGTATCTTGAAGGTTTTCAAGAGTCCATATACTTTATCTTCATCCATTATTTGAATTTGGCACCATATCGCTTTTAATAAAGTTCAATTAATTACAATGATAATTAAAAAAATTGACTTTTATAGAAAATAAGTCATGTTTCTGTAGAAACGAGGACTCTATAGATATTGTCTTCAGAAAGAAGAAAATAGAATCTCATTTGCAAGTACATTGTTTAACTGACGTTCTTTATACATGTTGTATTTGTCTTCTAGAATTTTGGAACAGGAGTCTGAGCTGCTATTTCTTCCTGTATCATGATAAAATACATCTACTGGAAAGATCCTATTTTTAATCGAAATTTATAAAACTTCTCTGCATTTTTAAAACATCCATTTTAAAAATATTTAAAATAAGCAAATGAACAACCTACTATTGCCCACCAATAATTCCTATCATAAAGAAAATACTCAATACTTTAAAATATTACCTAAAATGAAAACAGTGTTAGTTGAAATGAAACATAATGCATAAAATCCTGGCACAACTGAAATCAATGGCAAAACTGTCACTGACTTCAGTAGAGCAAGGATTTCTTCAACTTTTCTTGTGTATTGCAATGGCTTGTTAAAGTCATCTCCTGATTTTATTGGAGGAAACTACCAGTTTCTTCAATTGAAATTCTTACAGGCTATCCCTTGAAAATCAAGAACTTTATCAAACAAGAAAATGAAGATACACTGGCCACTTTCTACTGGCCACTATTAAAAGATTGCAAATAGCCCCAACCCTCATAAAACGTGTCTTCCTCCCTGCAATGCTATGCATTGTTTTGTTTGTGATACAGCTGATTTTTTTTTTCCTTGTTTTAATTAAGCAGGCATTTCTGTTCTTCAGGGGCATCCCTATTCAAAATTCTTGTCAGCAATTCAGAGCATCATGTGAATCCTGCAAAATGACTTGGCACAGACCCTCCCTGCACCTACACTTGGTCCTGTTCACTTTGATGAAGCCAAACATGAGGTCTAACCTTCCCACAAGCAGAGACCTTTAGATAGCACAGTTCCTAAATACGACCAGAGACCAGTGCAGTCCAGGAGAAAAGCTGGCTGCATTCGATTCTAGAAAAAAAGTTGGATGTGGGAGAAGATCATGCAGAGAGGCATTTTTTATTTGGGTTGACAGTGAGATCACTTTCCACAGTGAGTTATTGCCTCTCTTGGGCTGCAAAACCCGTTCTTCATCATTGCCCTGCACATCATAAGAGTAGCACAGCATAGGTACCTTTTTATGTTCCTTAGCATTTTTGAAAAGTCTATCAAATTTAGTTAAGGCTAATCCAGGGATCCAAAACAAAAATACAGGAAATACCTTATAATATGACAAAATAACATATTTTTAAAAAGGTGAAAAGTATCTCGAATCCTAGGAACTGAATCTATAGTAAAAATACAAAATAAATAACCTAAGTCTATAGGAAATTGTTTTTATTAAGATACTTTTTACTTTTTGTTTTAGCATTTCTCTCTCTCCAGAAAATAGTTTCTCTACATTCAGTTAGGTGATTGGATGTAAATTATTAAACTTGATAATAATCTTTGTACTCAATTATGTTTATCTGTCTATATCAAAAACATACCAATATGGAAGCAATAGATTGAAATTATTCTTACATATACATGTATGCACATCTATATCTTTATACACATACATCATCTCTGCAAAAAATCCTGGTAACAAAAAAGTACATATAATGGCAAGTTCTACTGATCATTTTAAAATTTAAGTTTTAAGATAGTGATGTTTCAAACTGCAAATAATTCTTTTTGAGTACTACTGCTGTATGTATGAGAGAAGTCTACTGTGTAATAACAATAAAAATATTCTAATCACATTTGTGTTAAAACTATTGGAAATAGAAGATTACCAGCTAAATAAAAACAGAAACATGAGGTCTTGATTGAATAGATTAAATTTAAAGTACTGATTTTATTGATAAAATATGTTGCATCTTCTATATTAGATGGTATGCAATAAAGAAAAATCTAAACCGTGTGATAATGTTTATGTTAATAACCACTAGTGAAAAAGGACAGTTATCAGTGTACTAAGAATTCATCAATTTTATATAACTACCCTTATTTTAAAAATAAATGCAGCAGCAAAATTTTGTGAGAACACACCAGCATTGTTGATAATTGAAGAGATAGAGACTTCCTATAGATACAGAGTACATGGGTAACATTCTCAAGAGCACTTAAATGATTTAGGAGTTCGAGTCTGACTGACTTTCAAAGAAAACTTTTTAAGCAGTTTTTGTAGCAGGGATCTGCTCCAGAGCACAGATGACAATGGGAAGTCAATGGAAAGATTCACACTTCCTTCAGCTGCCTTAGGTCTATACCTTGTTAAGATACATTTGATGCATTCCCCCAGCTTTTCAGCTGCAGTGATGAAGTTGTTGCAACTCTTTGGGGTAGGCATGGGTCTGGTGAGAGAACTCATCACATGGATTGTGTCTTCGGCTAATATGAGTATTAGAAGCAGCTTTGTGTGTGTAATATTGTGTTCAATGCTACATTTCCCTTGCAAACAGCTGCACTTTTTCTCTGTTAGCTCCACCCTAGAATGATTCGCCTTGATGAAATCCCAGGCAGCAGGGCAAAGGAAGCCTAAGAGTTACATGGATGGTACAACAAAGGGCCCATGTTTCTTATTTTACCTAAATCAGCTTACACAAATCTCAGTTTTAGGTTGGAAGAACAATGAATCACACAGCAAACACTTGCTGAGGACCATTTGTGGTTATGTTTCCACATTAAAACAAGGTAGGTGTGAAAATTCCAGAACTAGCAGGACTGATGCTCACAGGAACATTCCTTCCTCTCTGCTGGTTCCTATTACCATAGGCAAGGCAGAAGTCTGGCATCTATTACCAACGACAATAAGTAAACCTGGTGCTTAATCAATCTAATAAAGAATGTTGTTGCCTTGGGCAATTGCTTATGTATGTTGCCTACCCACAGGACCACCAAGCTGAGCATCAGCAGAATTCCATCTTTGGCTCAACCCACATGTGCTCATGTTTTCCTGTTTCTAATGTAATTATTTTAAGATATTCACAACATTATTAGTCTTCCTTATAAAGGGTATTCTGGTGGTTACAGTTTTCTTAAGGTGATCTCTTTAAACCTCTTTCACTATCTCATGACCTATCTTCTTGAACACTTGGTCTGAAAACAAATATATCCGTACAAAAACAATTCCTCCTCCATACAGTGAAGGTACCAGCACGGGCTGTTTCGGATGTAAAGCTGGCAGAGGAAGTGTCTCCTATGTCTAACATAAATGACTTAGGCATCGGACTAGAAAGACATCCAGCTCCCCTACTATTGGACTTTTTCTAAATAATTATTCATGGAAGTAGATCACACCCTCTTCCTTCTCCCCCTCCTACCTACCCCACCCTGGCTTTGACCAGGGATTCTTGTCTGAAACCCAAGGACTCTCCACGAAAACAATTTTGTCAAACCTGTTGTTAGCCTCGCTAACAGGCAGTGTCTGGGCTGTTTTCAGTGATGAGCGTTTTCTCACAAATTCCCAGCTGGCTCTTTTGCAATTCCCGGTCCCCTGCCCACAGGTTTAGTTCTGTATTCTCCTGCTTGATGTATTCTTGACTGAATACAATGGCTGGAGTTCACGAATAACAGCTTCGCTGAGTTCATTTTTATTCTGTGCTTCCTGTCTGGATTTCCTCCAATCCAGAAAGCTGAGGGAGCATCCCTTTAATGATCCCTGTGGAAGGGAGACACGGCTGGCCCTCAGACCTCTCAGATGGCCTGTCAGAGGAATAAAGTGCTCCTGTAACTTTATACCAAAGTTTCACGTTTAGGGAACCCCTTAGAAAGGGCAGCACACATTTGGACTTGAGAGCACTTTCTTGCCATTTCCCAGTGAACAAGGATCTCAGATCCAAGAAGGGCAGGATGGTCCCCAGTGGGTCTGCAGGAGGCGCAAAGCATGAAAGGCACTATGAAGGCCCCATTTTCTTCACACAGAGATCCATGAATACCTGGGGTTTATTGCCTCTGGACAGTATGTCAGGGCAGGGTCCCTCTTTTGAAGTCTCTGTGCCAGATAAAACTGCATCTTGCAGAATCAATACACAGCTCTCCTTCTCCAAGTGGTGCTTTGAGATGTTGCTCTGCACTGCACTGAGGTCACGGGGGGATTAGAGGAAATTTATGAGAGATTACTTTAAAGATGCTGCTGACCCTTGTTTTCTACTAGTGCAGAACAAACCAATTGTTATCTGAGAACATAATGAAAGCTTAAATACAGTTCTCTGCCATGATTACAATATCTTATTGCCAGTCTGGCTATTTATTCTCTAATTAGGAAAGCAATGTCCAAGACCCCCAGTGGAGGTGCCCACACAGCTGCTGTTTCTGTCTGTGTCGAGGAGCGCAATTCCCAGCTGTCACCGCACGGGCCGGGATGCACCCTGTGAGTCCCCGCGCACCCTGATGCATGAAGTCCGGGGGAGCTCGCCTCCGCCACAATTAACTCTACTGCCCGGTTTCATCAGAGGCATCATTCTTCCCTCTGCACCCTACAGCTTTTTCTAAAAGGTCTGAAAACAATCAATCAGAACCAGAAGATTTATTTTTGTTTTAACACCTGAACAGCTGACTCGCTTTACCTCGCGCTGACAAGTCATTCCTTCCCTCGTCAGCGTTGCTACCTGCACTGCTCTGTTGATGAGATTTCAACTGTGTTTTCCCCTGAGTTTCCATGGAAATAGTTTATTATTGTTGTCAAGGATGGACAATCCAAATACATTTTAAAGAAGTGTAATGTAAAAACTGCAAAACATACTTGTAGCTGTCAACTTCTTCCAGCAAGATTTTCCTTCCTTCTTTTTTTTTTTTTTAATGAGCAGTTTCGATGTAAGCATTAAATTAACAGTGGTATTACAAGAAAATATTACTTTAACACACTTAGAAATGGAGAAACTGCACTAGAGGATTAAATTTCAGAAGAACATAGATAAACTTCTTTCAATCACTTTGGTATATAACATTTTTTCTCCATTGCAGTGTAGAAAAGGGGAAAAGCTAATCAATATTAATCAAGGCTCATTTAAGTAAATCAAAATTTTAATAAACAACCTAATATTTTTTTCTTAAAAAGGAATTTATTGCAATTTAATATTTATAGGGTCACATTACCCATCAGAGTTCTCTAAGTGTACAGCACAATTACTTGCATGAAGACTATGTATTTCTAGGACTGGGGCTATCAGGAGTAAAGACACAAGAATCTCAAAATATTCACCCTTTTCCAAACGATTTTGACAAATACCTGAACTCTCAATACACTTTTTATACTTGCAAAACTCCTCAGAGTGCATGCCCGCAGAGTAAGGGTCTATATGTGGGTCCTGATGTTCAAAGCTTTTTGTGAGGGGGGTCTTGCACATCCGGCTGGAGCCCCCCTGAGACCAGTCTGAGGTTCCCAGGACCTGGGCTGCAGGCTCAGCTGCGAGGCTGCATAATGGGTGCATTTCTTAGCTCAGCGATCCAGGACCATCGAGAGGAATAAAGTGTAGGAAAAAATATAATCTTTATATATTTCCGTGTATAATTTATTTGAGAAGTTTGTTCAGTAAAATCTCCCTATATAGAATACAAACCGAACAACATTCCTGAAGACTAAATAACAGATTTGCTAAAATTTTATGTGCAGCTTTCCCTTTCAAAATAAGTTACCCTATTGACAGCATCTGCCAAACACCACCTTTCTATGCCTGGGACCTGAAAAAGGATGCCAAAACTGAAAATTCCCATTTCAGAACAAAGTGATGAACTAACTCAGCTGCAGCCACTTTTACAACAAAAAAAAGGTGGCTGATATTTCACCAATTGCTATTTCAGCTTCAATAAATGGCAGTGTCCCCAAATCAACTTCTTCACTCCAAGCCTTAGTTTGAAAATAAGACAAATTAAAAAGAAAAAATAATAAAGAAACCTATAGACATTAAGCTCAGGTACACGTAAACACTTGCTCTATTTAAGAAAGCACTCGGATTCATCTGTAATTCAGCCAGGCACACAGCCACATGTTAGTCTTTGTCTTACCTAGAAAAACAGATTTGGGTATGAAAAGTCCTCTACTGACTCATCATTTTCTGATTAACAATAAATCGAACATTGAGCACTTTATATAAGCTATGTTAAATCTGCTGCTGAAATAGGCTGTTGAAATAACGTTTTTATAGAAATTACTACAAACAAGTGTGAAGTTTTGGTGACGATGATATTCTTCCTGTAGATTATCTCAGGCCACTTACAGAACTCTGCAGGAGAGAGACCATCCTCAGCTGCACTGTATTAGGTGGTTCAAAGCAAAAGTATGAAAAGTTAGACATTTTCCCTGAAATTTCTAGGACTGCTCCACAAGGGGCTTTAAAACATAAACAGATACTTGACTGGCTGTGTATTACTTTTTATTTCCCTTCATTCATATCTTTTTTTACTAGGCTTTTATTTCTATCTCGTCATTTATAGTGACTATGCCTGATCCAAAACTAATTTATGTCAATAGAGAAACCTCTGTTATGTTCAGCAGACTTTGAATTGGAATGTTAATTTTGTATTTTCCTAAGATTAACTTCATTTTAAAATAATTGTTACATAATGCCTTGAGCACACTGGCAGGGGATGTATTTCAACTGAAATTATTCCTAAAGAATAATACTGTCTTTATATGTCTACCATAAAACACATATATTAATGTTATGCATATGCACAGCATAAAATTGACATATACGTACACAATACATGTGCATAGAATATTAACATACCTACTTCTTACTTTCCTTCTTCTTTTTCTATTATATATATATATATATATATATTTGTTGTTTGTTTGTTTTGTTTTGTTTTACCAGAGCATGTGGCTGGTAAAAAAATCTTATTCTTTGCCTAAGAAATGTGGCATTGGGTGAATTTTCTCTTGATTTTCAAGATAAACTTTGTGTTAATTTATAATTTTCTATTTAGCAGCTGATGAAAATTGACAAATGGAAATTTCCTGTGCAATTTGTGCTTTTCCAGCATTATTTCTGTGGCTAAAGCCTATTAATACAAATTACATTAAAAACCTCAGTTCCATTGACTGTTAGCACAGCCAGAGCTTTCAGTATAATTTTACTATTTGATAGATGTCAGGTATTTAACTCGTGACTTTTTTTTTACCAGGCATTCCAGTCCAACAGCAGCAAAATGTCCTTCCAAAAACTTTTCCTGCCTTAATGTTTTGAAAGGTACTTTTTATTTTTGTGCAGCTAAAGGAAAAAAAAAAAAACATGAATTCCTTATGTGCTTTTGGAGATCGGTAAGAAAAATGTGAGCAGAGTGGAGGGCATGGGGTATCTTTTTCAGATGTTGTGATGTGAAGGATTTTCTCTCTCATCTCCCAAACCCTGTAGATGGAGCCCTCCACTAACATCTTGCTGTATCTCTAGCACAGATTGACTTCTTTTGGGTTGATGATGATTGATCGTGTTGTTTTCTTCATTACTTTAAACCTAATCAGTGCTTGGTGTAATTTGAGTAATGATTGCTCATTATTGGCAATTGTGAAGTTTAAGGCTTTCTTCATTTTACCTCACAAGACAGCCAGTTGGGAGATGCTCGTACATCCCCATTTGGGCAATGCTTGAGGTAAGAGAAGGGGGAACCATCATCAGTAATAGGCAGTAGTGAGAGCTTTGTGCAAGTTTATTACTGCATGTTTTCTTGGCAGGGAGCTCCTGGTCTTACCCTATGATCAGACCTGATCCTGAAAAAACATGTTTCTTAGCAGTCTGTATCATTTAGGCCTTACTGAAATTCCTCGGTTCAATAAATCATGTTATTTCTTAATAATGTGTCTTATAAAGTGATATGGATGGATTTGAAAATAAAAGGTTTTCCATTTCCTGAAAGAAAAAATGGAAAGAAAAGATAATGAATGAGGATCATCTGTAGGCCAAAACCATATTGTTTCTCATTATCCAAATTCTGCTGCTAACTTTGTTATTTTGAATTAAGAATAAGGGGTATTATTGCATAATGGAGTGGTTGATTTACAGGCGCTAAGCTTGGTAAGCAGAGAAAAAGGTGTTAAGTTGTTCAGTACCCAGAGGACACACCATGGGAGTCTGGCTAAGCCCTTCGTTTGTGCTGAAATTATGCTAAGGACATAATGAAAATCTATATAAATCAGAAAATTTTAGATTCACAGTTATGGGAGCAAGGACAGTTTTTCTCTGTGGGCCTAATTCCACAGTTACAGCACTAAGTGCAGATGATCATAAATAAGGATTTAACCCAGCATAAGAAGAAGGAAAATATGTTTTCTTTCCCTGTTATTGGTAATTCTTACCACTTGCTTCAGCCATACTAAGCCAAAAGTTGCATGTGATACTTCATGAAATGTTTTACCAATTTAAAAAAAATTGCTGTGTAGTTCAGTTGGGATAAAATATATGATCCTTGTACAAGATACCACGGCTTTATCCACTCTATTTTCAATGCTGTTATTTTATGTTTCTATTGACAAAAGTCATTCAGAGGATATTTGCTAGCCAATACTTTAAAATATTGTGGGTTTTTTTTTTCAGTTGTCTTTTACATCCATGAAAAAATTTGCACTAAACACAAAACATACGAACCTCAATTTGTTCTACAGTAAACCAGCTAATTCTGGGGCGAAAAGGTGTCCAGAGACATCAGTGGAGCTTGCATGGAGCTATTCTCTCTTTGTAATTCCACAAGGCATTTTGTAGGACAGAAAGCAGGGATGCTTTCTCTCTCTACCTTACTGAGCTGACATGGAACAGCCAAGAGCGTCGTATCAGTGACACGCTCGGTAACTGAGGTGCCTTCAGATGAGGAGGTTACGCGTTTCCTACCCGACATGATCGCACTCAGCCTTAGGGGCAGTTCCAGCGCGTGCGACAGCACTGATAGAAAGCGTCTTAGCGACAGACCAGGCGCTCGCTGGAGGGGACAAGATATCTCATTTGCTTAAGTTAGACCAGAGGACCCCAGCATGGATAAAGCTCTGCTTTCTCTCTCTCTCTCT